>JAUZSU010178108.1:0-24478 GCA_034780255.1 Parotocinclus maculicauda | reverse complement strand
AATTGGCTTTAAATCAGTACAGCCTAGTTTGCCAGTTATAAAATTCAACTGGGCTTGCTGTGCTCAATTTCGAGACAGTTATCTCCTGTCTTATCTAGGTCAATAAACTAAACACGAACACAAGTCTCGTCAGCGTTGCTCTATTGCACAAAAAAGGACAACCCTCATTCGTTTTGTAGTGTTTCGAGTTGGCATTAATACAAAAAAGAGCAACGCCAGTGCATTTAGTTTTTGTTCTAATAGATGATGCACTACTCCCGAAAGATTACTGTAAGATTCATGTATGAGACCAGTGCGGTTTTTTGGCTTAGTCTAAGGTGCGCATATTAGACAAATGTACAAGAACATTGGATTTAACTTTGGCTTAAATAAACAGTACAAAAAGTGACGCAGTTTGCTACACTGTACGGTTTATTGACATGATTAACCGTATTCCACACAGCGACTTTAGCATACGCTTCCTTAATCAAAAAGGGGGGCTGGAATGCGGGTAAGACTTTTTTCAGCCTTTCTGACAATTATTTGATAATTACCGTGTCGTCACATATGTAGCTGCAGCCAGTACAGAAAACACAGTAACCTGAATAATCCCATTGTATTCTGGTATAACACAATGTATGTTTTTGTGTGCACTAAGCCATTTAACACGTACCTGTTAAAACTAATGTTTACTCAACCCCCAAAATGTATCAGTGGCTAACACTGCTAATGCTAGCGATACATCCGGCGTCAAAGAAAAGCTTATTTACTAAACCCTATATACAACAAAAACCCTAAAACACAATTATTTACACAATAATATACAACTAATGCATGGATTAAATGTATTTAGGCAAGTAAAATCGAAGTGAAAAGTAGAAAAACGTACCTGAAGGCCGACCGACTGTTCAACCACCGCCCAAAAGTCCTGTTATCGGAACGGCTGCTTCCGCACAGGCGCTGAAGATCAGTTCAAATGCAAACTTAGGGGACCTTGGCAGAAAAAAACAAGTTACAAAATAATATGCATCCATAAAATAAGATACAATCACGACCAAATCTTTAATTTAGTATATACTATACATGCTTATACTTGTGAGCACCCTGCTTTTAATAACAATACATATCGAAGTAATAATGTTTATTTTCAACGCCCCCGTGTGCTTTGACTTAGTTTATCCAAACACGCCCAGTGTCTGGTCTACGTAGACATTCCAAAGCATGTCCATATAAGGTGTAAGAAAATACGGCGTGTTCCAAAACTTTCTTTCTGGATTTCCAAATGTTTAGAACCATACAATTCTATGTTTTATTTGATTTTATTTTGTGTATAAATATATTTAATTTTTGCATACAGTACAGACGTTTCGTTTTCCTTTGCAAGTTTTGCAGGATTACTGAAGCAGATGGGGTTAAGGGCCTTGCACCAAATCTCAAAAGTGGCCGTTTGGAACACAAAACCCAAAATGATAATTTAAGGCTAGAAATAGAGATAGAGATACAATAAAAATGGGTTATTGTGTATGTTCTAAGCAGTAGTATACAGAAATATAAATTATATAATCAAAACCTAAATTGTACTACAACAAATTAGGAAACTAGTTAAAAAACAAAGACAATTGGTCATGTTGTACATTCTGGGTGACAGAAACGCTCTAATCTGTATGTATGCAGTGCTAACATCCACAGGATGGCTTTAACACAAATCCAAAATCAGCACATATGGTACAGAATGGTACATGCTATGCAATTTTGTCTGGGTAACCACTATGGAAGATGTGCGCCCAAGGAAAGGGCAATCACAAGGATGTGGAAACTTGTATGTAACTTCCATTGTAATTTATATTTCAATTTTTATTCCACAGTAGTTTACAATACCTTTATAATATATTCAAATGCATATTGTCCATACCTGCACATATATTCTGTACATGCTGTATCTATTGTACATTAAGAACTTTCTGCACATTGCACTTCTGGTTAGATGCTAAAATACATTTCGTTGCATTGTACGTATACACATGTAATTGCATTAAAGTTGAATCTAATCTATTCTAATCTAATGAAGGCAAATAGTGAAAGGGAAAAAAACAAAGGAACTGTTGTACCTGTCACTGACAGTAAATTTTATTGTATTGAATTTTTATTCATGACACTCTTTATTCGTAATTACTTTGTGCTTTTACAATATACACTATGTTTGGGAACATTACACCTAAACATCACATCATTAGGTATTAATACAAAACTGACACAGCTCATCCTCCTCTCTTCTGGTAAGACTTTTCACTAAATTTTGGTACTTGAGGATTATCTTAGGGAGATTTTCCACTGATGCTGATATTGTGTGATAACGACTAACATGCAGATGGCATAATCAATACCAAATGTGTAGAATGAGATCAGGGCTCTGTGTAGTCCAGTCATTTTCTTCTACACCAAACTTGGAAAACAGGTTTCATTCACCAGGGTATTACCCTGAATTAGTTGTCAGATGAAAGTGCACAACTGTCTACGACACTGGTATCTAAGCTTTGTTGAAAGATGAACACCTATAACCCAAAAAACGCTTAAAAGTACTCTTTGATGTGCTAAGTTTGCCAGTGTTAACCGAAGCTTCTGTATAAGTAACACATTTTTTCAACATGCTTCTTTTCCACTGAGAGTTCAATATCTTATAATATTATTATTGCTGTATTTATTTATTTGTTTGTTTATTATATATTTTACATATGATTTAATGTCATCAAGGACCCCTTGCAATACCACCATGGTCCAATAGGAGTTCATTTGTTCATATGTTAATGTAAACTGTACTGGTTGCATTTGTAAAACTACATATTCCCTCCAAATCTATGATAAACATCCGCATTACACATTGTCCTTCAAACTAGGAATCACGGCAACTGTAACATTTTTCAGGCATCCCTCAAAACATTTTTCTTAAACAACTGCTCCATTATTAATATATACTGCTCGCAAATATCCACTAATTCTTGTGAGCATTGTATTTGAGAAAAAAATATAAATGTACTCACACCCACCCAAAGTAGAAAATTCATTTCCTACTTTGAATAAAAATAGTTAAGATAACCAATCATATGAGCTCACATGCTTACACTTTTCTGGTATTCTCATGAATCTGAGTACAAAATTAGACATGCACACACACACACACACACACACACACACACACACGAACGAACGAACAAACACACACAGATAACTGTGAAGACTTCAAGTGACATAATGTTTCGGTATATCATTAGTGATATATATTTAACCCTAGAACCACAAAGAGACTGTAAAGTCTTTGTTTTTCAATGACAACAAAAAAAAATATTTCTTTTCATTTCCTTTCCTCTATCTTTGTTTGTCCTCACAATGATATGTAAACCTAATATATATAAACACACACACACACACACACACACACACACACACAAATGCACACTATTTTACGTGACACCTTTGGTATGTAACAGAGGTAACAATAGCAAGACTATTGTTAGTGTGGACGTAACTATGCAGGCTAGTATGGAAGATTTGCATTAGATGGATTATTAGCTTATAGTTCTGGCCATGTGTTATTAAATAAATGTAGAAAAAGAAGTATGGCAATTGTACACATACGACTTTAAACTATGTTAATAAAGTGAAAGAGATTATTTCTGTATGTTCCCAAGCAAATATATATATATAACTAAGAAAATACACTCCTGAAAAAAAAACAGGGACATTTACTTACAAAGTGTTCTTGTACACAAACGTAAATAAGGAAAAAACATTATGCAGCCTTGTCCCAAGGTAAACAAGTGAGAAATGCTGCTCCAAAAAGAGCTAAAAAGAGCTGTTGTTCATTTAATCTGCTACTCTAAAATTTACTTAACCCAAATGCACAGCAAATCTCAAAAGTCAGCTATTCAGCAAATATGTCAATACGTTGCACTACCATTAAGTATGGATGTAGACAAGTTTTTATTTTTCTGTGAAAAGTCAGCTAATGCGTTACTTACTTACTTTCCACTACTGAAATGTTGTTTTCTAAAGACAACATTATTTTTCAACAGATGCTTCAGATGCTTCTCCTTACACTGCGAAGACCACCAAAAAGTTGAGTCGATGGGTTGAGTCCATCAGGCTTGATCTTTCCAATTGGATTTGAACCCAACAGAAAATATCTTATCCTTCAGCTGCTTATCATCTGTTTGAAACCATCACCAATGAGTGGAACAACGCTGATGCTTTTGTAAAAAGCTGTCCATACATTTATCCATAAGACTTATACATTTAAATAAACCAAATAGAAAGGTTTTCACATTACTTACTATTTGCTAGTTGCTTTATCTATTTGTTCAATTATTGCTCACTTCTTGAACCTTTATTTGCTGTTGAGATCATTAAAACATCATCTTTTGCAGTTATGGCACTGACCATTTTTACCCAAAAGGGTATAAGGTGCTTATCAGGAAGTTATCACTGTGAATGTGAGAGCTGACATGAGCTGCGGTGCTATCGCGCTATATTTAACGGTACCCAATCCATAAAAGGTCTGGGTGCAGTGCTGCATGCCAGCCCTCCTTGGGATTATTTTTGCTGTTGGATATTGTGCTCCCTATGTTCAGTGCTTAGATTTACATTGATTCCCAGCTTTGTTAATCGTTCATCAGAAGTGGAGCTTTCTCTGTTTTGTTCTCTGTCCTACCTGAACTGACTTTTAGCCTGAGGAGCTTTGAATAAGGTGAGTTATCTTAATGTGTGGTGTGACCCTCTGGTGATTGCTGTACTAAGAGGACCAGATTATGTTTGTTTTTTTTGCAAAAACTGTTGGAAAATGTTATACTGTAGCAACTAAAACATGTTATTTACTTTATTTTAGAATTTTCATAGCTTCAACAAATTGAGTAAATGCCATTTGCGTCAATATAGATTTTTTTTGAGGAAATTGTTAGCAATCCAAAACCATATTCAATATTTGTTGCTCAAATTAAAACAAAATGAAATATAAATAGAAAGAAAATATATAACAATTGTCATAATTATCAGTACATACAGTCTTATAATGGGGTTAGCTGAGTATTTAAGGCTACTACTAATTAGGTTACTAATTGAATCATTGTGAATACAGATACACTGCCATGGTTGGGTTTATAAGCAAGACCTTTAACTTTTAATTACTTATTAATTACAGTTGTAATTTGCTCTGGATAAGGACGACTGCTAAATACTGTAAGTGTAACTACCTGAGCACACCTGGTCAAGTGACCTGTTTTGTTCATTTAAATGTAAAGATGTTAGCGCTACCTCTTTAGAAATAAACTTAATTGTCTTTAACACATTTCTAAAAATATTAATGAATAATTAACAAATCTTTAGATTTTTGATCACCTGACAAAAACACTGCTGGGTCATCTGGAGATGAGAAAAAACGTTTGCAGATGCCATACAATGTACGCAGTATATATTGCACTTTATGTTTAATATGTTTATGTTACTTATTTATGTTTCCCGGTTCTTTCATTTCAAATAATCAACAGCATTTGGCCAGGGGTGCCCAACGATTAGCATTAGACTATATGTACTATATGTGATTAGACTGTACTGTATGTACCCAAATGGTATTCCTCTTCACTTATGTTCCTCTAATTAAAGATTAGGGTATTGCCCTATTGACAAGTTCTTTATCTTATAAATGCAATGCAGTATCTTTTTCCAAGAGTATATGCAACGTTTATATAGAGTATTAATTTGATGCATTTTGTTTTCAAGTTGTATTTTATAAGTGCATGTTGATGGTTTGCGTGTGCTTACTGTATTTTAATCTTTAACAAAAAGGACTACAATCAGACTCACAAGCTATTAGCCTGATTAGTACTAAGCTTAATTTAGATTTAAAATCACTGATGTTAATAATTTTCCCCAATATAACATGTAAAATATAATATGCTCAATTATATCTAATTTCTAAATAGAGTTTGTTTAAATAAGGTATAATAACAATCAAATCTAGCATGACTAAAATTCAAAATAGCATTATTAAGCTAACACGTAACAATAAGAGGCTCATTACTAATAGAAGAAATGTATAATTCCTCATTTGTGTAAAAAATGGGGCATAAGTTTACAGGAAATGTTTAACTTGTGTATAGACATTTGAGAGATTTCACGGTAAGAGAACATCAGAGCAGGAACATGTCACTGAGCTATAAGGAGAAGGGCATATCTGGATCAATGCCATTCTACCAGAAGCACCACCGTCACTATGATCGTGCCTACCATAGCCGGGAGGCAGAGTCTGCAATCAGCCAATACCAGAAGAGCTCCAGCGCATACTCCGCCCACTCTACCAGCACCAGAGGGTAAGAGTCTGTGCCCAAGTAGTGGAGCCTCATCCTAATCAGCTCCTGCTTAAACTCTTGTTAACTTCCAGTCCCCACTGACACTTAGCTAATTACATCAATCGCTGTTTTCCCTTTAAACATTCACCAACACCAAGCAACTTATCTGAGTATCTCGCATGCTTTAGAATTTGCACTTGATATTGCCTGCTAAGATTTAAAGGAACTCGGGTTAGTACTGTGGATAACCTGAGGTCTAATTTTGAACCTGCTCAAATGTATTTAATGCTGTTTATACTGTGGCATGTTCAGTCTAATCTCACATTAAGTACTTACATACAGTAATGGTAACAGTGTAGTACAGTACAGTAGACTCGGATTACAGTAACTGAGATTTAGCTGGTGCCTAGTTATTGTAACTAAAACGTTAATTTTAGAGTTGTTTTGTTGTTGGTATTTTAACATGATTGACATGCTTGGATGTTTTCAATAAACCATGTTGAATTTTACGTCAATTTATCTGTGAGATAAATATATTTATAAGTAACTCTAGTGGATGGATAAGCAATATAATGCCATGTTATGGTATGGGCTTACATGAGAAGTCATCTGACATTTTGAAATGTAACTGGTACTCATGTTATGGCAGAAGCAACATATGGTGTCTGCCATTTTAAGGAACTACATAAGCACAAACTAAAACAAATGAAACAAAAATATACTTGGTAATCTATTACTGAGAAAATGCCATTTGTATAGACAATATTGCATATAGTAGAAGTATATGAACCTTTGCTTTCAGCATCTGGTATGACCCCCTTGTACGGCAATATCGTTACCTAAATGTTAATGTTAAATTGCTCAGTTGCTCATCCACATCCACATGACTTGACATTCCAAAACAATATCTTTATTCTTAAACATTGTTTGGTACAATGACTTGTGTGCTTAGGTTAATTGTTTTGTTGCATGACCCTTATTCTCTTGAAATTCGGTATATTCAAAGATGTCATGACATTTTCCTTTAGGATTTGTAGATATAATTCAGAATTCATGGCAAGCCATCTTGGCTCACATGAAGCAAACACTACCACCACCATGTAAATGCCACACTATTGATTAAAACACCTAACTCTAAAGTCACAAATTAACTTTTGCTTCAATAAATACATGGCCATGTACAACATGTTTGTCTCATTCAACTGGATTATCTTTATCCAATTTTAGAAATTGATGATGGTGAGGATTTAGCTCATAGTTATGCAAAAATATAGAATATTCCAAAATGTTTACAAACATTCAAGTACCACTCTGGGTAATATGGATTCTGATGAGAAACCTCTGACAGTTGGTATATCATAATTGTTATGACTTACAGTATGTGTTATAGATGGCCTTTAATTACTCTTCAAAAATTCATACTTGATCTTTAAGTATAATATACTCATACTGCTCTCCTTTTTACGTTACCTAACATTTAATGGCAGCAAACGTGTAACAAAGAGTTATCGTGAAGCCTACGGTTCAGTTTGCATGTCTTATGTTCTTAGTAGGCTTTTTTCGGTATTCTTCTCTCAGCAGTGTGCTTGAAGGTGGTTGTTGTACCAGTTGTTCAAGAGCCACTCACATTCAAGCATTATATTAACGTGTGATGGTGATAGGTGATGTGATGTGATTTCACTTCAGGATCAATAACACTTTTTCAAGCAAAGTGAATTGTGTTAAATGTTATCACATCTTTCAGTGTGCTTAATATTATCCTAGTAATCCGTATTTTGGGTGTAAAGAATATAAGTAGAATCAGTGGCTTTGATACAGTGAAAACAAGACAGATAGTAAATATAATATGTCATATATGTTGATCCTTCCACAGTCCGGAATCTAGAATGCTCTTTTTGCAAGGGTAGAGGCCAGGAAAGGTTAAGATATGCTGAAGCTCCCAAAGATTGAAATGAAGATTAGTGTAAAATAGTATTATAGGGTGGCAAATCCAATTTTGAAATGTTTGAGTGCAATGGTTGACAGTATGTCATATGTGGTCATTATACCACTGCTAAAACAACAAATCTAATGGTGGCCTAAGACAGTTGCAAATACTGTATATTACAACACAAAATTATTTTCCTCTTTTAATTAATTCTATTTTATACACCCCTCTCGGTAAATACTGTTTTTTGTTCATAATTAAGTCACAGTGTTACACTGAGACCACCATACTAAAGGATATTAACTTCCTTTCCTTACCCCAAACATCTCATTTCTAATTCTGCATTCCTCCCTCCAAAACCCCTAATTTATGCCCATATCTTTGGAACAGTTACTCATATGTATTATTAACTTTGTTACGGGCATTTTAGAATCAGAGATACCGCCTTGTCTTCCGTGGATGAGTCTGGGTTGAGTTCCCTGCCAAAGAGGGCCAAGCCCACCTACCTGGCTGTGGACAAAGGGAACCAGATTATAGGCTATGTTGTGCCCATCTTCAGGGGAAGGTATGAGCCAAGACTGAATCCCTGGTTTTTGATAATGCTGGGGAAAACAAATGGATATTTCTCACATTCAGGAACTGTGAGTTCTTTTAAGTGCTGAGTTTTCAGTCGAAAATATAATCACACTAAAAGTGGGGATTGTCTTTTTTATCTGGGACAATGAATAAGGGCAATAAATCCAGCATTATGTCTCTGTTTAAGTTTGAAATAAGTTTCCTTTTATAAATATACTCTGTATGTAATATTTATACTTATGCCATAATTTTGATTTCCCCCACCACTTCCATCCTTACCTTCTCCACCCCAGTCAGGAGTTTGCAAGTGGTCTGTCCAACACTGAGGAGGCTCGTGCTAAAGAGAGCGCTGCCTACCTGGCACGCAGAGATCTCTTCACCAGTGGGGTGGAGATGGAGCGTGTGGAACACAAGTCTCGCAGAACCGTCATGAGGGAGTCAGCAGAACGCATTTCCCTCACTAAGAGGGTTAGTGCGGATTAGGAGCATGTTTATTATCATGGGTGCAATTCATTAATAATTCATTAATGTAGTATAATAAGTAGTTCACAATAATAAGTGTGGCTAAGATATATAATCTCTTCAGCATTGTAAATCTATACAATGCAGATAACACATTCTGATGTAAAAGATTAACATTACAAATTTTATTCACTGCCCAGTAATTGATGTTATATTGTTATATTGTTTCAAAGAGGTTGTTTCAGCAAATCATGATTATTCCACATCTCAGACTTCATAGACAACATATTTCCACTGCTCTACCATCCAGTGGCACTGCTCCAGTCAATGCTTGGCAGTGATAATGGTAGTCTAAGGCTTGTGTGTGGCTGCTCAGTCATGAAAACTCAATTCATAAAGCTCCCTACGAAACTTTATGAATCAGTTTCCTCCAGAGGCAGGTTTTAACTAAGTAGTACCAGATTGTTCATGTTGTTTGTTCTTCAGCACTCCCATTCTGTAAACCTTCTATACTGTAAACCTTGTATTATTATAAGCTAATAGGTGATTCCAGGTCTTGTGGCTGTGGAATAAGTGCCAGCTGCTCTTATGAAAAACCTGGCTGGAACCCCAGGTTGGGTTTGTTGCAAATTGAAAGACAGGTGGTGTTTTTTATGAAATCATTTTATGGACATCATTTTCTACCTCTGCTCCCAGCAAATAGGCTCAAGTAAATGAGGCTTTGCTTTACTTTTTAGTAGGTAATTATTGCATGTAAGTGACTCAAAACCCTTATAACCAAGTTGATAAAACGGTTCATGGAAGTGTCCTAGATGTTTTCCCACAGCACTTACAACCTGGGGAAGCTGTAAAAGGAAATGATTATGTGAGTTTTTGAAGTGTTGGTATCCATTGGCATTGGTGTCCAAAGTTACATTGGAAGTGACTGCTCATTATATGTATGTTGACATTGTCTGGTAAGATTGTATGCCTACTCTGAAAATTATTTTAAATTAATGCCTACAATGATAATGTAGGGCACAATATTTATGAAAATAGACTCACATACAACATTTGTGATTCTTGATATTGGCATGTATCTATAGAGGTTATTTGAATATATAGTCTTGTAATATCTTACATGCAAGAAAAAAATATTGAGTGGGTCAATTTGTCCTAAAAGGGTAATATGTTCCTAGCTGACTATAAGATTTCATATTGATGCCATCAGCAGTGAAACCACTATAACAAGCCTTCAAGCTCAACTTGTTATGTGCATGCTATTATGAGTGATCAACACTAAACAGCACCATTCACCAGTATTCAAATTACAAGAACTACACCCCAGTGCCAGATTCCTGAGGTTCACTAAGACATAGCAGTGGTGAACTGATGTCTATGAAAAGTGTGCCAGTGTTGTGAATGATGTAGTAAGCGGGTATTTATTGCTGAAAGAACGCCAAAGGAGAATTGGGTTTCAGCGGTCGTAACAGGCAAGCAAATCCACATGCCTCATTGACACTTTAAATTGCTCCGTTCGAATGAGAATAGACAAAACCTTATTTTAGAAATCTCCTTTAAACATGTATGTAAGGTAAGCATGGGGATTGTCTAATGTAGAATGCTGAACATGTGACTGTGATTTAAGCATGTTGAACAGTGAGTAAGAAGCATGTTACATAGACATGACATTTAATGAAGTGGTTTAGCTGTGGCTTCGTGTCCTCAGATTCATGAAAACGAAGAGTACCACAGACGTCTGAACGAGGATAGCCTGATGCATGCTCCGGAGTTTGTGATGAAGCCCCGCTCACACACTGTGTGGGAGAAACAGTGTGTGCGGCTGCACTGCACAGTTACAGGATGGCCTGAGCCACGGGTTGTGTGGTGAGTAACAGTAATGTTCACACCACCATAAACACTGAACGTGTGAATATGATCTAGGCTCAAGGCGTAAGACAAGATCTCATAATTAGAATACATGGCTGAAGAAAGTTGTGTAAGGAATTGTGCTATAATTGTTAATGTTTTACATCCAAAAGATGAGCCCAAATAAAAAATCACAAAATCAGTCAGTGACCCACTGCTGGCTTATTCCACCTATTGCATTTTACAATGTAGGCTGGTTACAGTTTATATTTAAGGTAATTATATTAACAGTATGTAATGTGTTCAGTTTTCAACACTGGACAATTACGAAAGCAGTTTGGATGAAAATGCACCATGTAAGATATCAGTTAAGGTGTGTGGTTCTTGGAGATACTGGAGAAAGCAAAGTTTGGAGATGTCACTGTTTCTGGTTTCATGGGTGTATTAAATCACCAAATTTTGCTGGATTCTTGTTGGACTTTCTGGACGCTTGTTGTCTGTTTGATTGTTTTCAAGCGAACTCACAGAACAAAATATATTACACAGACCTAATAATTTAATAAAGACTTATTAATAATTCAATAAAGTGTAAATACAAAAAAAGTGAAATATGTAAAACTCTTATTTTTTACAACATTTGTTGACAAACTGGAAACTTTTCATGAATCATGATTTTTTTCATGATTGTAATCAAACATAATTACAATCACCTGCTGACATCACATCATAATTAGCTTTAAACTGTCCCTGTGCTATTTTTTATGTGCTTCTTAAAATGGAGAAATGAATGTTAATTAACAATTGAATTGAAGATGATCAGACAAAACATGAAGTATTTTGAGTTCACACTATCTGCAACGAAATACAAAGCAAGATAAAAGACCAACTTTTTTGAAATGGGTTTGTATTAAAAACTGTTGCATTACACATCTTAAATTTGAACAAACTGCCTAAAGGTTAGTGGAATAAGTTTTGTGTGTTTATATGTCTTATCTTAACAAGGTCATGCAGTCATATGACAGTCAGATGACATTGATGATATAATGCCAAACATACCAAATTGGCCAAAAATGAGCAGAACACAGCTGGAGAGTTAAGACTAAAAAATACTTTGACCCACTCTAATAAGTGTACAGTAAGTTCACACAAATCATGAAGACAAGTTCCTTCACATGGTTCTCCAGACATGTATTCGTTATTTGGCTCCAATTATGACATATCTCTGAATATGAGTTATTCTAGTCTACATTTGACTAACTGTATTATTTTAATTGGTGTAAGTGATGTTTTCTGTCGGCTTTGCTTTATGCTTTACCTTTTCTACTATGTTCTCAGCAGCAGCTTTAATGTGCTGCATTCTTCTTGTCTGCATTCTTCTTGTCTACCAACTTTTCATCTCTTTTTTATGTCTCTCAACCTAAATTTTCTCTTGCCATTCCTGCCAATCTGCCAACCAGGTATAAGAACAATGTTAGCATTGACCCAATGGCTCAGCCTGGGAAGTACAAAATCGTGAGCAGCTACAACGTCCACTCTCTGGAGATCAACCGGTAAACACACACACACACACACACACTCTCTCTCTCTCTCTCTCGTTATTTGTAAACTACCATTGTCCTAAACCACTTAATCACATGCCTCTCTTTAACACAGGAGGCATCTATAAAAGCCATGCATGATTGACATTCTTTCCAACTTGGCCTTTCAGAGAATTGTTTTCATTGTATCTCATATAAGAAATAAACCTACATACTGTTATAAAAGCCTACAAACTTTTGTTAGGACACTATACGATCCAGCTATAGTTCAATACACAATATGTGGTTAAGTACACTGAATGATGTAAGATTTTAGATCATTTTGAGCATGGGCTACACATGTTTTCTTACAGTGCTAGTAAAACTATCTGGCTTTGTTACTGATGATATCACTGTATGGAGTCTATTTCTGGCTCAGAATACTTGGAGCCCCTGATCTATTAACAGAATAAGAGCAGGCTGTGTGTGTGTGTGTGTGTGTGTGTGTGTGTGTGTGTGTGTGTGTGTGTGTGTGTGTGTGTAAAGTTCATGTGGCAGTGTAGTCTATGGTGGTAACATGTCTGTCTGTCATTTTAGATGTGACTTTGATGACACAGCCCAGTACCGCATATCGGCCATGAACAGCAAGGGAGAGCTCTCAGCTTTTGCCTCTGTTGTTGTCAAAAGTAGGTAAAACACACCTATATTTAAAAAAGATTGTTTTAAATGTTCCAGCCAAACTCAAGCCTTTTTGTCTGTGCATTCCTCCATCCAGTAAACCATATGCGTCCACCAAATACCAGATCCCTCAAAATCCATCCAGATCATGTGGTCATGACTACTAAATGCTAATGTAAATGTAAAACAACATAAAAATGTAAGCACATAGAAAGATGCGGAATAGATGAATTTAGCAAAAATCCCAAAAAGCAGGAAAAAGCAGAATTAAAATGTGGAGGAAAAGAAAGAAAAAAAGTTATACTCTTTTAAAAACTAGATATTTTACTAGAAAATACAAATATGATGTCTGCTTTGTCATACAGAAGTTCACTTTTTGAGAAAAATAATTATTTGTCATTGTTTGACATATAGGGTTCAAAGGAGAAGTTGATGAGTCTCTTCCAGCTCCCAGACTCTGTAAGTTTTTCTACTCTTTGGAGACAGTAACACTGTCATCATAATGTTACTACCAATGCTATCTTGTTAACGACAGCTTTTTCTCCTATGTACTGGGTGTAGATAACAAATGGTCCAGCTCAGAAGGTAACAGGGGTGACAGATTGCTTTTGCTATATTGCATGTTGGGTGTTCACTATATTTCAAAATTCTCATATGTCCAAAAACTACCCTTGTTGAGAGTTGTTCCTGATGTTCAGGTACATTTGGATTTTGATTTGTAATATCCAATATGTTCAACACTTTACTTTAAATATATGCATGGTCACGTGTTTTGAAAGGATACTTCACCTTCTTTAATTTCTGCACGCTGTGTAATCAATTTTGTCTTTTTGTATAGCCTTCACATTTTTCTTCGGCACATGTCCACTTGATATCTATGATTTGATTAGCTGTGTGCTAGCATTTTTTGCACGTAATCATGTTATGGCATATTTTTACATTGTCTACATGGTATGTATTTCTCTGAGAAAAAAAATGAATTCAAATATTAATATTACAATAGGTAGCTGGTAGCTTCCATTTTGGCTGGATCCCAAACCACATGCTGCACCATAGCCATGGTTATGGATGTTCCATTATATATTACACACACATGTTTCTCTGGATAAGAGAATATAAATAAATACCATAACATACATATATTTGAGGGGATTGCCAGTTTTAATTAAACCATTGTTAATATAACTGAAAGACAAGACCTCAATACTGAAACTATACCCGCTATCTGATGTAGTTAGCTGGGCAGTCTGCTATAAGGAATGGTAAGAGGACATGGCCATGTTCCCAAATTGCATATTCATTGTTCTTGGTATTTATAATAAGGGTAAACATGTAGATAATATACTAAAAAAATAATAGAACATGGTTTCATTATAACATGTTTTCATAAGATTATTGTATATGTTCAGGAGATGTTCAGGAGAACATCTCTCAAAAGCAAAGCCAGCTGATGTGATTTTAGTAAATATTAAGTTAATAAATATTTGTGGTATATTAATATGTTTGTGTGTGTGTGTGTGTGTGTGTGTGTGTCTGTGTGTGTCTGTGTGTTTTAGTGCCCTGTCTTGAATACGGTGTGACTTTCGAAACTCATATTGTGGAGAAATTTGGGGTGTCGTTCGGCCGTGAGGGTGAGACAATGAGTCTGGGCTGCTCTGTTGTCATCTACCCATCACTGCAACGCTTTCAGCCTGAGATCGAATGGTACAGAGATGGTAAGATTTCACCAGTTTTATACTTTGCATGTAGTTGCATAATGTTTCTTTTTTCAAAACCAACATGCATTCCTTAAAACTCTGCAGTTCTAAATATTACATTAATATAATGTAATGTCAATATAACATTAATTGTCTGTGTATTGTAGATAAGTTGCTGGTGCCATCTAAATGGGTTCAGATGCACTGGAGTGGAGACAGAGCTATGCTCACACTTACACACCTCAACAAAGACGACGAGGGTCTCTACACACTTCGTGTTATCACAAAATCCGGTTATGAAACACACTCTGCATATGTATTCGTCCGAGGTATGATATGGCCTATTACTGAATTAACATTGTTTTCATGTCTATTTAAAGAGTAAGGATTTTATGTGTGATAAGGGTCAACGCAAACTTTACCTTTATTCCTTTTATTCCGTTTATTAACACTTATGTGGCAGCAGAGCAAAGTATTGGTCTTAGCACAAAGCCTTGGGTGATGCAGGTGCTTGGTGTGGTGTGAGTGGAGAGGCTTTTGTTTATCCTCACCCACTAACTGATGTCAGTTAGTCCCTTGCTCATTTAAAGTTAGAGTTTCATCTTAGCACTGATATAAAGCTAACTCAATGAACAGCATTTTAATGCAATTGTCCTTTTAGGCTAGGTGGGGCAGGGTCAGGTCCGTGTGAAGAACCATATATAGTGCACCAATCCAACACTAGTTGAAACAAAGAGCTACCCTAGGTGCATATAGGTGGGAGGGTTGGTGATAATGCTTTCTGACAACAAATAAGCAGAACACAAGTAACTCTTAAACTAAATGCAATACTACAAGTTCTCACTATTTCTAACTACGCTGCTCTATCATGCTCTACGCTGAGCATTATAGTTTACATAGCAATAATAGTACAGTAATAGGTGTTCCTTTATTACTGCTCACACAAATTATCTCGTCATAGGTTCATACATTGTTAATGCCTGAAACTGCTAAATGCTCCTACCTAATTTTTTTCTAATTTGGATGGATTGTGGATGTTGTGTATAAGTAAAGAGCAGTCATAGCCAAGTATTATGGAAAAAATGGCACATCCAACATTTATTTTATCCTTTGAGCTTTACTTTGAGCATAATGGACATCTCAAATTTAGACCACACAGCCTTCACATACACAAACACCCAACAAATACACACAGTGGCCCCTGCAGCAGTGGAAAAACGAATGGCCGGCCAGTTGTTCTCTGACTTCCATTATGCTGTATGACCTCATGCAAGAACAGTATTAACTGATTAAACACAGGCTTGTCCTATCTTTGTATTACTTAGCTGCCCTAGATTCTTTGTAAGCCTGACTGTGTAATTCTGAGAATCTTTTATGGGAATTAGCATTTACAGTGTCAAGACACTAAACACAGCTTTCTCTGTCTATACTATCTGACCTATGTGACTTTGTGTTGTAGATTCTGATGCAGAGGTTGAAGGTGCTCCTGGTGCCCCTCTTGACGTGTTTTGTCAGGAAGCTAATAAAGATTATGTCATTGTTACATGGAAACAGCCTGCTGTGGATGGAGGCAGCTCACTTTTGGGCTATTTTGTAGACAGGTGCATCTTACATTCATGAATTTTACATACAGATTATAGGATATCAGTAGCAGCTTTATGAACTGTCAGCCAAACATACCATAAGACCATGTATTTAATATTTAAACATCCTTGTCTTAGACATTTTATGTTAGATGTGCCATGCTAAACTTTTATACTAGTTAGTAGATGGAAACCCCGTGGATACAGACACGAGATCACGGAGATCATGTTTATTTTTATATAGTATATTTGTTTTTTCAGATCAACACCACTCTGCAGTGCTGCTGTAACAGAGTATTTATCTCTACTCCCTCTCTTTCTTTCTCATCAGGTGTGAGGTTGGGACAACCCACTGGATTCAATGCAATGATACCCCAGTCAAGTTTGCCCGTTTTCCAGTTACTGGCCTGGTTGAAGGCCGCAGCTATATTTTCCGTGTACGTGCAGTGAATAAGTGCGGCATGAGTCATCCTTCTCGTGTTTCTGATCCTGTTGCAGCCATGGACCCTGCTGATCGTGCTCGCAAAGGTGCCATATGCCACCATATGTAATTCATTCATTACATTTTCACATAATATATGTAAAAAAATTCCAAACAAATTACGAATAATGACAATATCAAAGCAATGAAATAATTAATAATTGCAGTACAAAATGTTACTGTAGCAAATTTGAAATCAGAACAGTCATAATAGACAATTTTGTTTTAAACTAATAACACAATTGTACTAGTATGTTTATATGAATTATGGAAATGTATTAGTATTATGTTATATATATTGGCTGGTAAGAGAACAGCATTTAATCATTTCCAACTGGTACTTTATAATTATTTAGTTTTGACTTATTGGTTGGGCATCAAATAAAATGCCTTTTAATGTTACCTGCATTAGTTCTACAGTGTACATAATGGTATTATGTATTACCTAATGGAGGCACTAAAAGTTATTTGTATTAGTATTAGTATACAATACATTGTTAAAGGTCAGGGATAACTCTCACTCTCTTTCTACCTTTCCTGATGGAAGGAGCCTCTGCACCATGGACTGGCCAGATTATTGTGACTGAAGAGGAGCCTGTTGGTAAGATTACCTTTCCATAATGCTTCCTTTTCATCATATCAGCCTCTTTTACTAAACAGGTTACCATTTCATAGGTGCACTGATACTCAGATGCACATGATATATATATGCATGCCAGAATGTATAGACAATTGCACAAATTTTGGTTTTCACAAAGTTTGCTGCCTCAGTTTTTTTAGAACCTTTGGTCAAGTGTTTATGTAGTATGATGAAGGTCAATTATTAGCATCCCATACATTAAGAAAAATCTTTTTATTGAAAAATACATAGAGTTTAAGCTGAGACATTAAGACATTATTTACAATATTTACAATTTTGAGCCTTTTTATTTAAGACTTCTGCAATTCACCACTGCATGCTGTATATCAGCTCCTGGGCAAAACCTGAATGATGGCATCACATTCTTGCCTATTCAGTGCTTGTTTACCCCTATTTGAGGATTTATTGCATGCTCTCAATAGGATTGAGATCTGGAGAGCTTCTTGGCCATGGACCCAAAATGTATAAAAAAAATTAACTGAGCCACTTGATCATCACTTTTTCTTTGTGACATGGTTCTCCATTATGTCAAAATCCATAATCTTACTGTGCATTCAGATGCACTCACACCTGCCCTTTGGCATTCCTGAGCAAGCCTTTGCACTGCTGGTGACCCAATCTCCTGGTTGCGTCCTGTTAACGAGATGGTCCTGATGCTTGCTTGACTTTCTTGGGCTCCCCGAAGCCTTCATCACTGCAGTTGAACCACTCTCCTTGAAGTTCTTGATGATTTGAGAAATGTTTGATCAGGGTGCCGCTTACATGAAGCAAAGTTCTTGCCTGTGAAACCATTTTGACGCAAAGCAATGATGGCTGCACACATTTCCTTGGAAGTAACCATGGTTAACAGAAGAAAACGTAAAAGCAAAACTACCCTATAAAATCAACCAGTTTACTCTTCTTATCAGCATGAAAGAGTGATATCAGCTGTCTTTCCCTCATTAACATTTTCTCCTGAGCTAACGAGATAATCACTGAAATCATGTTAGCAGGCCATTTTGTAGGGCTAAAATGCAGCGGCTGAAATGCAGTAACTTTGTGATAGGGTCATTTTCAGGGTAGGAAATGACTGTAATTGCAATTCATCTGATCACTCTTCACAATATGTTAAAACATATTACCACCATAAAAACTGATGTAACCAACTTTGTGCCATTCTTAAAACATTTGGACACGACTGTTTATAAATAAATATGAAAATCAGTAAGGTTTATTAGCAACTTATAATCACTGTTCAATGATTTTTCTAGAGGGTGTGGTACCTGGCAAACCTAGTGACCTGTCGATTATTGAGGCCACTAAGAACTATGTGGTTCTGAGCTGGAAGCCCCCAGGAGAGAAGGGACATGAGGGTGTTATGTACTATGTTGAAAAGGTTAGAGAAATCCTGAAAGCCCTATATAAACCAACTGTTCTGCTTTTCTTTTTTATCTCTAGTCAGCAAACAAACTAGATATTAACATGTATATGTGTGCGTTTGTTATAGTGTGTGTCTGGCACAGACACCTGGCAGCGGGTGAATACTGAGATTCCAGTGAAATCTCCACGATTTGCTCTCTTTGACTTGTCTGAGGGTAAATCCTACAGTTTTCGCGTCCGCTGCTGTAACTCTGCCGGTGTGGGTGAACCATCAGAGCCCACTGAGGCGACTGTAATGGGAGACAAACTTGGTAAGAAAGGTTATTACTTTAATATATACATCTGTTGCAATACATACTACAAAGTCCCTACAATAATTAAAATACTGTACTGGTAATGTAATAAAACCATAAATTAGGTAACTACTGATTAATGATCAGAACATAGACATACTGTATGTAGAGAGGCATCCATAAGGGCTTGGTGAACTTCCCATTGTAAATCCGTAGAAATTAGTTTAATATGTTGGCAGGGCCGGCCCCTTCCATTAGGCAATATTGGCAAATTAACAATTTTTTTTTTTTTTTTTACAAATGAACAATAAATAAATATGAAAACAAGCCAAGTCCACATAATCATAACTGCATTGTTTAATAATCTTAGTCAAATTAATACTTATTATAATAACAACACACGACACCTCTCGCTTCTTTTCATGAGAGATTTCAAAATCTGACAGACGTTAATGATAAATGTCCCCCAACATGTCAAATAAAGAGACGCTAAAGCACTGTGAATCCCTGAGCACTGCTCTGACCCATGATGGACAGCCAGATATTGATGGCAGGGAACTTACAATGGAGATGCAAAATTAAACATACCTGAGATCTCCGATGGGTCAAGAACACTTTAGTGGACTTTCTATGATTAGTGTAAATTGTGAGATCTCACAGCAGTTTTCCTATGATGATGTCATAGATGACTTTGCTCTAAAAAAGGCTGTAAAACAATGTTGCAGTAGGCATATTGCACTGATTTGCACTGGTGGTAGTTGTTGTTTTTTATTTATTTTTTGCACTACTTAATGTAAAATAGTTTTACAATATTTGTTTTGTGCAACACCTTTATGTTTATTTATTGTTATACTGTCATATTTAAAATTCATTTACTTTTTATTTGTTTCCTTAATACTGATTTTACTGTTGTTTTAGTTCTAAAATAAAAAAAAACCCTCAAAAACATAAAGCTTTGCAGTGTCTGTGTGAGTGTATAAACCCGATGATTTATGATGGGCACCACATTGGTCAGGGCCGGCTCTGTATGTTGGTTAGTCAAATTAAACCAAAAATAGCCATCTTTATTTGATTAAGGCTCCAGTAGATTTTTGAACATGGCTGTGGGGATTTAATTCCAACCAACTGCAAGAGTGTTAGTAAAGTTGGGCACTTGGGCTCGGCTTGCAGATGGAGTTAAAATTCATCAGAAACATGCTGGGCAAGGGGGTAAGAAATTTACTGGAGCTAATGCTAAGAGTATTTACTAATTTTCTGAACACTATACAATCAACCTTGTTTTTAGAATACTGGATGGTTCGTCCCACAAATTATGTTTCCCCCTCTCCACAGGTTTTGTAAGCCCAAAACTGGACTGTGGTGTCCCTTTGTCATGGCTGTTTAGTGTTTTTAGACGTTTTGAAGTTCTTTATTGTTGTTTGTTAATGTTGTGTTTTATGTGGTTGCTTTTTTGTATAAGACAAATTCCCTTCAGGGCCATGAAGGTTTAATTCATTCATTCATGCTTAATCACTAATTATTATTATGGCTCATCCACTCTACAGATATTCCTTCAGCTCCAGGCCGTGTACTACCCACCCGTAACACAGACACTTCTGTTGTTGTGTCATGGGAGGCATCACGTGATGCTAAGGAGTTGGTGGGCTACTACATTGAGACCAGTATTGCTGGGAAGAATGCATGGGAACCCTGCAACAACAAGCCTGTCAAGGCCACCAGGTGCATCACCCTGACAAACAGATAAAACCCAATAATATTACAGACAAATTGTGTTACAAAAGATACATACATACACATACAGGATCTCTGAGACAAATGCTATAATGATCCCTGTTTTTTATGCATAGGTTTGTATGCCATGGCCTGACTACTGGCGAAAAGTATGTTTTCCGTGTAAGGGCAGTTAATGCTGCTGGAATCAGTGACTTCTCACAGGAGTCTGAAGCCATTGAAGTTAAAGCTGCCATTGGTAAGTCAATGCTGAAGAGAATGTTGTGTATGATAAAATACCTAGTGTGTCATATTTAGGATGATAAAGGTCCTTAATTTAACTAAGAATATGTTTTAAGATCTGTATACCCTCAGCATTATAATTTTGACACCATTGTTCCACTTGTTAACTTTTCCACCTGTTCTTCTGCACTATGCACCCACATACCCTGCAGCTCCAATCATGATTCTTCCAGAAGGTGGGGTTAGGACTTGTAGATTTCCTCTAGATTGGGTCTCAAATGATCCAACGTAGCGGTGACTACAATACCAGTTCACCCACGATCCCTCAGCCCAACCCTTCCACAACCTTTCGCTCCACTATAGCACCCATCTGCATCTTTCCCTCTGTTCCTATACCCATGTTGGCCTTCTACACTAAGACGCTCAACTTAGCCACTGTAGCAAACATCTGTAGTGAATGTTGAAGCTATATTCTGAACTGCATGTCCAGTTTTGTTTATGAAAAAACACATGGCAACTGGGAATATAATGAATGAGATTTCTAAAAAAATATATACATTCGTCCATTTAACAGTGTTGTATCTTAAAAAGGTGTAACAGCAATGTGTCTGTAATATACAACAAATGGGTAGGTAATAAGGATATGTAGTATGTCATATCATTACTGTACATATCCAAATTATTATTAACTTTTATTCATAGCCACTTAAATGGTATTTCATTGATTGTGGCAAAATGGAAAAAATAAACTGGAATCTTGGAGGAAAACACTGTGATTTGATGCCAAACAACTGTGTGCTTTTTCATAAACGCTTGACGCAAAATGTTGCACTTTGAACGCTACATCTTGTCTTCATTTAACCACAGTTTTTCCTATTATGATCTCTATCCAGCATGATCAAACCCTTCTTCTCCTTTATTTCCTGCTCTGATATTCTTCACAACTCTTCTAATCTGGCATGCCTTCCTGCAGATGTACTGCATACTTATAGCCATCTCCTCTTCATTTTGACTTGTTGTCAGATGAAGACTGTGTAGTCTTTCCTTTCAGATTTAACTGTTGCCTTTTTATAATAATTGTACACAATAACATTGAGCCGTTGTCAGGAATAGCATGCTGCTAAAGAACATGAAAAAAATATATGTGTGTTGAACTGCTTATGCTTGTAATATCTTGTTAATATGAGTGACTTATGTTAAGTTCTTTTTGCTTTTTCTGGCTAACTCTTGTAGGGGGCGGTATTCCTCATGGTGTGTTTCTGGAGTCAGTGGGTAACGCAGTTGGACTAACCCAGCACATGCCTGGCGGGGAGGGCAGGCATGCGCCCCCTCGTCCCCCTGCTACCACGCTGCTAACTTCCCCAGCTAGCATGAGGGCTAATAGTACAAGTCCTCAAGGGCTCCCAAATGCACTAAGTAAAGGCAAAAGCGGTAAAATAGGCACTGTAACACGGGCATCTGAAACCAGATGTAAATCAGGTGCTGATTTTGGCACCAGTCCAGACAAAAGCTGCTCTGACACGGGAAATCAAACAAACTCCAGAACAAACACTGAAACTGGTATACCTTCAAATTTTAAAACAGAGATGGAAAATGCTAATAATTCTAACTCCCAAACCAAAACCGAACCTAGTACACATTCAAACCCCAAAACCCCTTCAAACCCCAAAACATACATGGAAACTGGTACCCCTTCAAACTCCAAATCAATCACTGAAACTGGTACCCCTTCAAACTCCAAATCAATCACTGAAACTGGTACCCCTTCAAACTGCAAAACAAATACTGAAACTGGTACCCCTTCAAACTCCAAAACAAATACTGAAACTGGTACCCCTTCAAACTTCAATGCAAACACTGAAACTGGTACCCCTTCAAACTCCAAAACAAATACTGAAACCGGTACCCCTTCAAACTTCAACGCAAACACTGAAACTGGTACCCCTTCAAACTCCAACTCAAATACTAAAACTGGTACCCCTTCAATCTCCAAAACAAATACTGAAACTATTACCCCTTCAAACTCCAACGCAAATACTGAAACTGGTACCCCTTCAAACTCGAACGCAAACACTGACACTGGTACCTCTTTAATCTCCAAAACAAATACTGAAACTGGTACCCCTTCAAACTCCAACGCAAAAACTGAAACTGGTACCCCTTCAAACTCCAACGCAAACACTGAAACTGTTACCTCTTCAATCTCCAAAACAAATACTGAAACTGGTACCCCTTCAAACTCCAATGCAAAAAGTGGAACTGGTGCATCTTCAAACTCCAAAACAAGTCATTCAAATTTAAACATCAAGAGAAACACTGCTGGGACAGAGGCTGATCAAACTATTGCTGAAAGAATACAGGAACCCTTGACTGACCTGGCAAGAGGAGTGCCAGCTAAATGTAAGTCCTCAGTAGAGTCTTCTCCAGAACAAATGAGAAAGCAAGAAAAAAGGCACAAAGGTTCAGGTGAGGAGTGAAAGTGAGCGTCTTTCACTCAATTCAAACTCCCTGGAGAGACATGGTTCTACAGGCTTTCTCTGAGTGTTTTTAGTGTTTGTTTACCTTACTTATACATTTCTTTTATTTTGTATGGTCTAAAGCTCATTGTTTGTTCTTCTTTTAGATTATTTCCAACATTTGTAATCTTTGTGGCCAGGTGTGCTGTAAATGAATTTTTATTTCCTTTATTTTGTTACTAAAAGAGGTTGAGTTGTTTTTGAACTTTTCTCAGTTAGCATTTAGTCAGCAAGTTGTAGGATTGTAATGATGCATCTATACAGTAGTTACACGGCATCACATTAGCATCAGGAGCTGAGGAACAATCTTCTGATCAGCTGTGCTATCAAAAGCACCAATCACTTCCATATTGCAGCAGTACCATACATAACAATTTGGGAGAGAGCTATAATTCTCAATACATAGACCAGCACTGCGGTATTTCTCTGAATACTGCAATTCTCAGTCATATTAGTATTTCTATTTCAAATCCACTTATAAGTTTCAAATCCAAAATTCCGTAAAGGTTCATCACATAAATGTACCATACAGTGCATCCGGAAAGTATTCACAACGCTTCACTTTTTCCACATTTTGTTACGTTACAGCCTTATTCCAAATTGTATTAAATTAATCTCTTTCCTCAAAATT
>JAUZSU010178097.1:0-12723 GCA_034780255.1 Parotocinclus maculicauda | reverse complement strand
ACTGAGTGAGTGACTGAGTGACTGACTGACTGACTGAGTGAATGACTGAGTGAATGACTGACTGACTGACTGAGTGAATGACTGAGTGAATGACTGAGTGAATGACTGACTGAGTGAATGACTGACTGAGTGACTGAGTGAGTAAAAGAAATTTATTTGTTGTGGTTCTCCAAATTGGTGCCATGAATTGAGCTTCTCCTGAGCTCATCCACCATCTGTTATATCAAAATGTACCAATGCTGTCTCTTCTGCTGTTTCAGCTGTAACCTCCTGCCCTCATCACACACATGCTCTGCAATAGCACATTGCTCTGTGAGTGGGTGATGTGGCCTGTTGAGTTCTTTAATAAATAAGGACTTTTAGCTTTTAGCTTTGTCTACATTTATCTGTGTAGTTGTGCAGCAGTGATTTGTTTGTAGATGTGCCATGTTCATTAAAAGACATGCCATCTCTGATAAACTCTGCCCCTATTTGGTCTTGAAAAAGAATTTCACAGAAGCATAAGGCTGAAAAGGGATGCGAAAAGCTGAACAATGGCCAGGCGGAAAAGCTCAAATAACTTTTAAGTATTACTTGTTGTATATTCTGACAGAGGCATTGTGCGAAAGATCCCCTCAGTTTTCTACCATTAATGAATTAAATCTGTTTTACAGAAATGTGTAAATGATGTGCAAAACTCAGGCACTACACACTAACTCAACCTGATTTCATCTATGCATGATGGAGGAGATATAATAATCATCCTGCCTTAGATCCTGGACAGATTGAGGAAACCAATAAATGAATACAGTAGCAAGTGTTCTATAACGAACTGCTTCAAAATTGTTTTACATCTAATTGATTTTTATTTAGTCATTTAGCAGATTCCCTAATCCAGAGTGACTGGATAAGATACTGTCTGATACAGTCTTACAGTCCAAGCAATTAAGGACTCAAGGAAACAACAGAGGCAGCTTGGCAGAGGTGGGATTTGAATCTGGACCTTCTGGTTAACAAACCACAGTCCCAAACTTATTGAAATGGTGAGTCCAATAATAATCGGTATGCTGAAGTAGCAATATGACATTTTTTTTTCTCAAAAATGCAGTCTGCTAAAAACGCCAGTCAGCATAGTAATCATTTTTAAAATAACATGTGGTTTCCTGGCCAGAGGTGGTTTGTGTCCCAGTACACATTCAGTATTTCACAAAATTGAGTACACCCCTCACATTTAAAAAAAATCTTTCTACGGGACAACACTGAAGATATGACACATTGATATAATGTAAAGTAACCAGTCTACAGCTTGTGTAACAGTGTAAATTTGCTGTGCCCTCAAAATAACTCATCACACAGTCATTAATGTCTAAACGTCAATTAGCCATTTTTCCTCCCCAATATCATGTGGCTCGTTAGTGTTACAAGGTCTCAGGTGTGAATGGGGAGTTATGTGCACATGCTCAGCGTCATATCCAGAAACTGACCTTTAAAAATAGATGTAGGATTGCTGTTAGCATTGCTGCAGAGGATAAAGGGGTGGGGGTCAGTCTGTCAGTGCTTCAGATCATACACTGCATACTGTATCGAACTGCTCTGCATGGCTGTTGTTCCAGAAGGATGCCTCTAAAGATGATGCACAAGAACGCCCACAAACAATTTGCTGAATACAAGTAGACTGAGGACATGGATTACTGGAACCATGTCTTTTGGTTTGATGAGACCAAGATACATTTATGTGGTTCAGATGTTATTAAGCGTGTGGAGACAACCAGGTGAGGAGTAAAAAGACAAGTGTGTCTTGCCTACAGTCAAGTATGGCAGTGGGAATGTCATGGTTTGGGGCTGCATGAGTGATGGTGGCTGTGAGGAGCTGCAGTTCAAAAATGGAACCATGAATGCCTACATGTATTGTGACATGCTGAAGCAGCATGATCTTCTAACTTTGGAAACTTGGCCACTGGGCCAGATATACAAATAACAAAATAACACACCTCCAAGATGAGTTTGTAATGAAACTGAGGGTGAAGATGCTGGACTGGCCAGGCATGTCTCCAGACCTAAACCATATTGTGGAGGCATGCAATGTCCAGCTCAGTGATTTCATTATGGTGGAAGAAGATTCCAGTGGCAACATGTGAAGCTCTAGTGAACTTCATGCCCAAGCGAGTTAAGGCAGCGCTGGAAAATAATGACGGCCACACAAAATACTGACACTTTGGGCACAATTTGTCCATTTTCACTTAGGGGTGCATTTACTTTTGTTGAGAAATTAATGGCTGTGTTTTGAGTTATTGTGAGGGCACATCAAATTGATATTGTTCTACACGCTGTAGACTGACTTTTACATTGTATCAAAGTGTCATATCTTTAGTATTGTCCCATGAAAACATATAATAAAATATTTACAGAAATGTGAGGGGTGTACTCTATACTGTACATGAAGCAATGCAGGGATAACATGGGGTAATTTCCACCAGCTGTTGCCTGTTTCACTGCTTCCAGATGGAACTTTACTTACTAAACTTTACGCTTAAGGTTGGCAAGAAGTTTAAGGTCAGTTTAGTCATATACAGTACTTAGGAATAAACATCATGCATGAAAATTGCAGCAACAAAATAATTGTAAGTTTTGTGAATGCGAAACTGCTCCTTAAAAGATAAATATGTATGGATTTTTGTGAGACCAGATTGTTTTTAATCCTTCATAGTATTTCATACAGACCTCGAGGAGTTCTCACAGAGGAATAAACTTGAGAACACTTCAGGGGGCTAGCTCAAACAGTGTTTTGAGTGTTACACTATGCATCAGAAAGAGTGTTTGACCCAGTAAAATATGACATGAAGCAACTCAAAAAAATCTCTGTCCAAATTTCTGACATATTTAATCTAGCTCTAAGGTTGGAAATATGCCATCACCAGTGCAAGTGTACACAAATGACAATTTGATGACTATTTAATAATATGTATTATAACTTGTTGCCTCACAGCTTCAGAAATCTCGGGTTTGATTCGTAGTTCAGACTCCATCTGCGTGGTATCTGCCTTTTCTGAGCCTACCGTCAGTATGGTGAACGTGAAATCTAGATTAATTTGACAAGTCTTGCCTCACTCTTTCCTTTTACACAGTAACAACACTTGAACTGGCAATCTGCTGTATCAGCTCATCCGTGCTAAGGAAATGGCAAGTTGTGCATTCGGATGCAAGTTGGGTCACCAGCATTGTGTTTGGATGCAATTTGTTTGACTGTGTACCTCCTGTTTCTCAGGATGATTCTTGACATCTTCCTCTGACCCCTTTTGTCTGTGAGTTATTTACATCCATAGGTTTCCTTGTTGCTAAATATTTTTCACACCATTCTCTGTATACTTTCAACACCATTGCATGAGAAAACCCAATAAAGTTATCAGTTTTTTTTAAACACGGACCCTTTCTAGTCCAGCATCCATGACCATAACTCATACAAAATTGCTAGATTTTATTATTCTAAAGTGGATTCACACTGCAACCGATCCACAGAAAAATATTTGCTTGATTTTATGCTGCACCCCTGGGTCTCAAGTGTCTAATGTCCACACAGAGAAGCTCCAGTCATGACCAGGCAGGTGTTTCATATACAGCAGTGTAGTCAGCATTTGGTGTATGTTAAAGTCACCATGGTGCCTTCCAGTTAATTCTGGTCCCACATACAGGCACTATTGGTTGTGTTTGAGGGACAGATCATTCCCCCGTGCTGGAAAAGTGATCCTTACCCAGCCATGGGATTGACTGGTATCCCATCAAGTGTGCACTTAAACCATGTTCTCTGAGGACAAGTGTTGGAGCATGAAGAGACGGTGCGTGGATAAAATGTTAATGTATGCAGTATAACAGCACTAGTGGCTCAGTGGTGAGAGCCAGCTGCTGAAGATGACACTTCCTCTGGGCTTGGGTTCGATTAAAGGTCAGGTGGTGTAAGAGAACCCTACTATAGACTGGTGCCTCATCCAGAGTGTACCTCTACCTGCGCCCACTGAATTCCTAGACAATATGTGATGCTTAGCACCAACCCAACACTAGCAAGGTGTACATACAGTACATACTGTATATGCATAGCTACAAATATATAAAACCCCTGATATCCACATGGCAATATGCTAAGCATGAAACAAACCAGGAAATATCATTCTTCATCACCCCATTTGTGTGCTACCTTTCCAAAAGTAGCTCAGAAACCCCTTTGCCAATCTAGCTCTTCTCCAGCTTGTATATCCTAAATACTTTTGTAGTGCATTGAGATCCTGTCTGAGCACACTAGACAAAGTTTTTGACTCTAAGCAGAAAAGTTTCATTTAATAGTATAAGAACTAGACTGTTGAGTGTGGAAATATGAAAACATGTCCAGTATGAATGCAACCTTATTAACCTGTATTATGTAACACCTAACTGTGTTTGTATGGTTCCGATCATGTCTCGTTTTGTGCAAAAGGCTTGCTTGCGTAACTCCAGCACGTCAGTCACCCCAATAACAGATCAACAAACGGAATATTGTTCGCGTGTCCATATGCTGAGCAGTGGCTGGTTCTAAGAATAGCACAGCTGACAGACACGTTTGGCACGTTGGCTGTTGTATTAGATTACATTCAGGTTAAATGTACGATCAAGCGAAGTAGACGGGCTCCTGGTTGCATTTTACGTCCATAATAGACCTAGGAAATGTGGCTAGGAAAAAAATACTTTGAATTCCTACACCGTGTAACCAGATGCCAGGCAAAATCCAAAAAGATTAGCGGCGCTTTTGCGCGAATTATGTCATGAAAAAAATACATCAAGCTCTGACTGATGCAATTCGTACTGACCTATCGTATATATAACTTTTTCTTTAAGGAAGTTCTTGTGAATGTTTATCTTGTGAATTAGTACTAGTAATCCTGGCTGAAGTCCGAAGAAAGAAATGCTTTCGAGGAGGGAGGGGCGCAGATGGAAGCGCACGGATGAACGAGCGGTTCGATGCTGCGTAAGAGCACTGCGGAGGAACCAACCAGTTACTGGAGAAACGAGAAGAAACTGCAGCTAAAGCTGCGAATGTCATGTCAGTAAAACGACCCACACAACTTGGTCTACGTACTGGAGATAGAAATGTTTTGAAGAAAAGGCAGAGGGAAATTGAACTGGTTTGATTTTACGTTACTTGCGCATCGTTTGGAGCGACTTTTTCTTATGCCAGCGTATTTTAAAAGAAACCAACAAGTGTAGCTGTGACAATAGCTTACTCTGGTATGGAGATACTGACTTGTCGAGATGGAATCTGATCTTGATGATGCCGCAAACTTCTGGAATAACGCTTCATCAGGACCGCAAGAGCTCCGATCCCACGCGGTATCCAACATCACCAACTCGAGCGCACCCCCCGAGCCAGGCAATGCTCATTTCAGCTTCGGCCGGGCTCTGCCCGTGGGTATGGTACTGGGAGCATTTATAGTCTTTGCAATCGTGGGGAACATCTTGGTGATCCTTTCTGTGGTGTGCAACAGGCACCTGCGCATCCCAACCAACTACTTCATCATAAACCTGGCCATCGCGGATCTTCTGCTGGGAACCACAGTTCTGCCCGTGTCTGCCACGCTGGAGATTCTGAACTACTGGGTCTTCGGCAGGATCTTCTGTGACATCTGGGCTGCAGTAGATGTCCTGTGCTGCACGGCCTCTATCATGAGCTTGTGCGTAATCTCTATAGACCGGTACATCGGCGTGCGCTACCCTTTGCAGTACCCGAGCATCGTGACGGAGAAGCGAGCGCTGCTGGCCATGCTGGGCGTTTGGATTCTGGCTCTGATTATATCCATCGGACCTTTGCTTGGATGGAAAGAGCCGCCTTCCGAGGATGAAACCAAATGCCGGATAACAGAGGAACCGTTTTACGCCCTCTTTTCTTCTCTGGGTTCATTTTACATCCCACTGGCAGTCATACTGGCAATGTACTGCCGCGTCTACATCGTCGCCAAAAGGACCACCAAGAATTTGGAAGCTGGAGTGATGAAGGAGCGCAATGACTCCAGCGAGCTCACCCTGCGAGTGCACTACAGAGGCTCACAGCTTCACGAAGACTGCGGCGCAACTAGCAAAGGCCACATGAGGAGTTCACTTACTGTCAAATTACTCAAGTTTTCTAGACAAAAGAAAGCCGCCAAAACTCTCGGGGTGGTGGTTGGCATGTTCATCCTGTGCTGGTTACCATTTTTCCTCGTCCTGCCCATTGGTAGGTGTTTCATTTTACAGTTTTAAAGCTTAAGATTTGCACTTTTTCTATTCTCACGCTATTGTTCTTGTAGTCTTTTGTTTTAACTGTTTACAAAAAAACTTGTTAAACCTCTTTAAGTCAAATAGACTTCACTTCAAGCCTCATTAATTACTCCAATTAAATCAAATCAACATTTTTTGGACTCTGGAGCAGTCCCTAATTGAGTATGGGTCATTGACTAATAACAAAACAGTAAGACATAGTAATTTAAATTAAATAGTAACATAAATTAATTTGGAATCGGCATAGTCACTTTCACCAGTGACACATGGTGCATCCACACATTAACATGTAATTATTAACTGTCACTGCTCGTCATTTGGGTTAGGTTTTTTTCCTGTTTCATACAGACAGTCTATCTAGATTCGTATTATTTTATATAATTCCACACCTATTCTTCCTATAGTTGAACTTAACTTCAGTAGCCCAAGGCAAATCTTTTGGCTTTTTTGTTGGGTTTTTTATACAAGGAAGTTGCAGTTTCTGTAAAAACAGTCTTGTGTGGATCATCAAAACCATAATTTAGCATTAACGTAAGTTACCGGTGGTCACCCTGACAAACTCGATACATAACATTGTGCTGATTTTATAACCGAATCAATTCTAACAGTGTTTTAATTTCCTGATTACTTGGTTGTGCCACAGAATGTCCAAATTAAAAGAAAAGTTGACCAAATATTATATTTATACCAAATATTGGTCACTTCCTGATCAGGGTCACAATTCTCCGGTGCCTTCACTTAGTTCTAAGTGTAACCATGCCCCTATTAGGATGCCAGTCCATCACAGGGCAGGAATTACTATTGCAGAGCTGGGAATGATCCCTGGGCTGGCCTACTCAATTTAAACTAGAATTTGGTCTTTATTTTATTATATTCAAGCCAAATATTGCATCTGAACACAAAAATGTTATTGAACCAGTTAATAATCCCTGCTTTACACTGTGATTGGTAACGCAGTAAACAACTGCTATCTATAATTAGTATCAGTTCACAAGGAATAGGCCAGAGGCCTCATATACATCAAGGGCATGCTGGTCATTCTTTATTAAGCTGAATATAGACCCATTGTAGTTGGAACAAGGCTGGAAATACTGCATCCTCTGCAAATGCTTACATTAGACTCAGGTCTGTCCTTTTACACCACTCTACACCTCTGTATAGCCCTTGTCCCATGAAGCATTTTACATCCCTGTCGCTCCCCTGATTATGGAAATGAATATACTGCACCTGGTTTAAATCTATATTATTGTAATTAATTTAGTCAGAAATTCCACTGACCCTGTCCAGGATAAGCAGATGGAAGATAACATAAGAAAGATAAGCCAGAAGATTAAGAGGCTTTAGGCTGCCTACAGATGGTAAATGTTTTATGCTTTGCACACCACAAGGTTAGAGAAGTGCTGCGTTATCATTGAGACGTTGTCGCTGTAGATGAGTACGTTTAGAAATCATTTACCAGGGATTTATCTATTAACTCTTGTTTTAAACTCTTTGTTTAATACAATGCTGGAACCCATTAAAAGAAGATTCCACTGACCTTTTAGCTCATAAAATTCATGAGCTTTCTGCAGTAAATGCAATTTCTTTTCATATTCATTTAGAGATACTTAATCAAGATGTTGTACTACTCCTATTACTACTACTACTTATAATAATAATAATAATAATAATATATTGCCATAATAATATTTATTTATTTATTTTATCCAATTAGATTAACTAGCTGTTTTTTTAAAGTTGTATTTTGACCTGATATTCCCTACTGCATGGAGTGCTTAGACTATTGGCTAGTGCCCATTTCCCCATTTTTGGTGAAAGTGTGCTTTTGTTTATTAACAGAAACTGTGAAACAGTTGGTTATAACTGGGATTTAAGCAGTTTTAATCTCAGATATATTTGTCATGCACCCTTGGTCTATTTGCACTACCTCAGACAAACGAGTCTCATGGACTCAAGTAACTCAGAAGCTGGAAGCCTTCTGGTGATGTGGCCAGTGGGAACTCCTGCTTCGTCAACCCCAGACAAATCCTACACTATTAACCTAGCAGGACAGCGTGGCCTTGCCCTTAAGCAGGGAAATGCCTTGCAGGTTGCAAACCATATGCGCAACTGATACGACAAGTCCTGACTTTTCAGGGTTGGGCTGTGATCCAGGGAGGGTCAGCACAACTGGGGGCACCCCAAACACAGACATAAAGAAGGAACTCCAGCCTGGTGGTGTAAGAATTGAAAGAATTGAAGAAGTGTAAGAATTCCTGGCGCTGTCAGTAAATGAAAAAGACTTGAGTTTGGAGAGTACAGAGAAGGAATCTGGTACACACCTCAATACAGGGCTTCCTGACAGTGGCAAACACATTTTCATTTACAATCTCCTCGTTCTGTGAGCATTACACAGGGAAAGTCTTGGGTATTAATGGAGGACCTTTACCTTAGTAGTAAAAGAATATGGCCTCAATCTATGGGAATTGACAATAAATTAAAGTACTGAAAATGAATCGTCCATCAAAGTCTGTAGATAATTCTGTTTTCTCAATATTAATTTTGGATGCTGCTTTGCACAAATGGATTCCTCTAGATCCTTAAATCTTGTTGAGGTCTCTTAGAGAATGTAGAGGAAGTGCCAATGTCTTCTAACAGCCCCCTCATTCCCAGGCTACTGAGCTACTAGGAACATGCTGAGGTGTGGGAATAAACATGAGGTAGCGTTCCCACCACATATATGCCCAAGCAGGACAGATGCGAAACATCTAGATTAATTTGATGGCTCAAGAACTGTGTTCTCCTATAGCTGGTTACCACATACAGGGGTCAACTGTGTTTGTCCTACAGGGACAATTTTAGAGGGGAAATTTTCCATTTGTCTGAGCTTTGGGAACCTAATCATACTTTTGTCAGTGCTCGTTTGTCCTTCAATGCCATGCCTATATACTTTTAATTTAGATCAAATATATATGGTATGCTATGGAGCAAAACATCACAAGGGGGCAGTAAGGAAGGCTCTGGAATTAAGGCCCCTAAGTTATCACGCTAGTTGATTTGCAATTGGAATCATTTAGAAGTTAGTAGATTGCATTGGGGCACCAAGTCACTCAGCTGTGTTTTACACTGAGTCATGCTGATAAAACACCCAACCCAAGTATTGCTGCGACAATGGTGCCAGAGAAGCTGATATCTGTATTTAACTACAGGAAACGACGGGAAACCAAAACACAGCTGAAACCTCAGCTTGCCAGAGGTGGAATACAGATCAGTGTGGCCACCCTGGTTTGCATTCAGTCTCTGTGGTTTTATAGGCATGGCATTCTCACGGTACACACAGTATTTATCACAATACATGTGACTCCAGACAAAATGCACCAGTAATGACAGATTCAAATATTATCCCATAGTTATTAAAGTAATTTTAATGTAAAATGTGATGCACTTCATTCAATAAACAGGCTTAATGACACTGTTTATAATGAAACGTTCTGTGTTCTTTAAGCATGTCTATTATGATAAAACTATGCTACTCACAAAAATTTGAGGATATTTCATTTTGAAATATTCCCTAATTTTTGTGAGTAGTGTGTCTTATGAATATTGTATGGCCACGCTTGATAGCAGCAAGAGAGATGGAGAAAATTAAATTAATGTGACTTATAATTTAGAGTTATTTAGAAATGCTCATTCAACTTAATTCATTTGGCCAGGGCCTAAATGGCAGCACAAGGCACACACACACACACACACACACACACAATGTGGTCCTTTAATTATTGGTGTAGGATTGGTGTAGGAACGTTGGAGACTTGGGCATTTGTCCTACCCACAAAATAACATTTATTTTGAATCACACTGATTGTAGGTTAGCACATTTTAGCAGCAGTTCAGACAACCTTCATGTTCTATGCTTTACTGTGTGTTGGGTGAAAACGCTATAACAATGTATATTGGGGACTGTGGTAGCCTTGCGGTTAAGGTACTGGCCCCTGGACCTTCTGGTCCAGAGTTTAAATCCCACCTCTGCCAAGCTGCCACAGTTGGGCCCTTGAGCAAGGCCCTTAACCCACAATTGTTTGGATTGTAAGATTGTATAAGTTGTAAGTCGCTCTGGATAAGGGCGTCTGCTAAATGCTGTCAATGTAAATGTAAAGTAATAATGAAATCAGAAAATAAACCAACAAGATTTAAATGACAAGGGTTAATACAGTATTAATTCCACAGTACAACTCAATATGAAAAATATTCTATACTAAAACCTAATGGTTTATCTGTTTGTTGTTTATTCACAGTCATTCTAATATTGGTTTGCCTGAGTTAGTAAGGTGAAGTTTCATGTCTTTGGAGTTTTTTTAAATGCAGTTAGTTAAGCCTTTGTTACCCTAAACTTGGTTTATTCGCTATCTGAATCTGTTGTTCCTGTATGATTTGTTTGGCAGTGTTTTAGTTTTAGTTTGTAGTCTGTAGTGTTGTATGTTTTTGTGGTATTTTAACAGATATTTATGTTGTGAAGTGGTACTTGTGACCATTTTAGGCTGCAAATGTATCGTTATGAAAGGATCATTCTGGCGTAAACCACTATTAGTGTTTTGCATGAAATGAAAAAAAAAGCAAACGCTCAATAGCTGATTTAAAGATCAAATTTTAAGATAATTTAAGGCCTGGTTTTTTAGCATTCAGAAAGTTTGTTTATTGGGATGTGAAGTGAGATGAAACTCAGATCTGCAACAGTATATGAAACCGCAGAAGAGTGAGATAAAATAATACTGTGCAAACCAGAAAGACAGCAAAAGAGAGGGGCGATGGATAGAGAGATGGGGGAGAGATGGAAAGAGAATGAGAGCCTTGTGAATGTGATTTAAGAAGGCGTAGAAGGCGTTTCTGCTGCAAACTAGACTGTAAGTAAAAAAGCACGATTGTATTAAAGTGTCTTGCTCTGTGCTCACCCACTGCCTAGTTCATTCTTTCAATCTGTTGTTTTATTCCAACACACACTTTATGACAAGAAATACCACCTTAATAAGACATTTGTCTTTTGTTTTTTCTGGGACACTGTAACTCTCTGTTTGAATCTTTATATTCACCCTAACAAAGTGCAATAGTGTGAGTCACATTTGAAACTTTTCCACTTGTGTATAACTCAGTAGAAAAAATATAGTAAAATATAAAGAATATAAAGAAATTCTGTATCAGAGACCACTTAAGCCAGTTGAACCTTTTAAAACTAATTTTAGTCGCTGTAGTTTCAACTTTTAGTTAATGTTGTGTGTATCTGTTGCAATTTGGTAGTAGTAATGAGGGTCAGCTATTAAGCTCTTAAAATGCTTGTAAAATGTTTCTAATGCCTTTGTCATTGTTGTTTTATTGTTGTTTTCTTTTGGGCTGGTTAAACAGATTTGTTGTGTTTTTACCAGCTATTGTCCACTGTGTCAAATCCAAACCAGTTCCATATAATCTATAATGATTATAAGCACCATCTCTTCTGTATCAGTGGCCATGCAACTATAATGTTTGCAAAAAGTAGGGGATACTTCAAAAGAAATATCCTATAATAAAATATCCCCTAATTTGTGTGAGCAGTGTATGGTACCAGGGAAAACGTAAACACCTTGGGATGAAATGTTAAGAATCTGTTCAACCGGATTAGACAATTATGTTTGGTAATGCTTAATATCATTAAGAATATCACTGCTAATTTGGGTTCAGAATAAAAACAAAAATATATCATGATGATGTATTCCAGAAGTTCATCCCAAACACACACACATTGTCATTCTCAAATAAATCGTTTTCTTCATAAATACAGACACTTTAGTAATTCATATTTTCTTTTGCATCTCTTTTCATTCCCAGTCCTCCCTAAACCCCAAGTGAGCTACAAAACCACATCGCCAGGTGTAATCGAAGCAAACTGTACCGCCGCAGCTCGTCCCAAGGCAGAGGTCGTATGGAACGTGGAAATGGACAACAGGACCCTGGGGCCACCATCGTACACAGAAATACCGCAGGATGATGGAACGACACTGGTCATCAGCACGCTGACGGTACAGAGCAGCCTGCTAAAGGATGTTTCCATCAAATGCCTTGTCCACCACAAAGGCCTGGAGTCGGCCATAGCTGTGTCCATGAACACCAAGAGTGAGTCAGCCAGGCTGCTTCGATTCATTTCTGTGCTAAATAGGAACTGTAGACTGTGAGTGTAGATGCTCTATACCTGATAACCACAGTTTTGTGAATATGTATGAATGCGAGTGTGTATATGAGTATTTGTGTATATAAGCATACCATAAAGCTAAAATTATGAAGTCACCCCTTCATCAACAGGTTCATAACATGAATCATACAGGCACATAATCCCTGTAGACAATTATACAACAGTTAGTTCCGACCTCACAATCTGATTGGTTGAGAAGTGTTCTGATACAGCTTTAGTGTGAGAAAGCCGTGCTGTTATCACTTATATCAGCACTGCTTTCTCACACT
>JAUZSU010178086.1:0-12723 GCA_034780255.1 Parotocinclus maculicauda | reverse complement strand
GTTGAGAATGGCCCACCACCCAAATAGGACCTGATCTGTGCTGGTCATGACCATTAGAGAGCAGAGTAAAGGGACTACCAAAGCATGTAGAAAAACAGATGGACTACAGTCTGTAATTATAAAACTGCATAGTGTGTATGGTAAGTGAAACTAATAAAATGGAAAATGAATGTTGAAAAAAAGAGGTGTACCTAATAAAGTGATCAGTGAATGTATATCTGAATAAGGAACTTGGACTGGGTTTGATACTCAAGGTTTCCATGTGACTTGATTGAGTGTTGAATGCCAATGCAGGGTAGCTGTGTCTGAGGTAGGGGAAGCTCAGTTATTGAATTGTCCCATGGTGCTTTAAGAATGACCCCTTCCCAGCCTTATTATGGTCTGGTGTCTCGTTTACCATTTAATTGTTTTAGCAGTGATATAATGACCATATAATAATTATTTCTCAGCCTTTATTAGAATTTCCTGTAATCAGAAAATATAGGAAATTTGTATACCGTATTAAGAAAAAAAACTACACTGAATAAACAGCTTCTGTGAGCTACTGTGGCAAGTGTGACTTCCCCTACACTTAAGCATGAGCAGAATCTGGGATCTTCATCGCCATGTGCCAAGTTGACCCTTCCACAGTTAGAAGTACCTTGAGCCTGAATGTTTGAGTAAAAGAGTGAAATGAAAGAGTAGAATCTAAGAAACCACATTTTGGAAGGGGAACAGCATGGCTTAGACATGTTAAAGCTCACAAAGACTAGAATAACTATCAGTGACAAATGCATTCTGAAAGTCTTCATACTTTTTTACTCCTCACATTTTATAAAATAAAACAAAGTTTTACTTATCCCCCATCATTCTCCATTCAATTTCCCATAATAAGGAAGTGAAAACAAAATTTGACTTTTATAAAAAATTTCTTAAGAATGAAAACTATTTTACATGGGCATAAGTATTCAGACCGTTTGCAGCACTCCACTTATCTGGACTATATGATGGTGGCCAGAAAGAAGCCTATCCTCAGTAAAAGACACATAAAAGTGTGTCTGGAGTTTGCATGAGAGCACAAAGGACTAGAGTTTTTTCCCATCTGTATACAGTATCTTTGGAGCTTAGCAAGAGTGATCATTGGGGTCTTAGTCACCTCTCTTACCAAGGAGGACAGCATGGTGGATAGCATCGCCACCTCACAGAAAGAATGTTCTGGGTTCAATCCCAGAGTGGATTGGTTTTGTTGCAGACCTGTGTCTGTGTGGGTTTACCTTGGGTACCGTATTTTCCACACCATAAGGCGCACCATATTATAAGGGCTCAGTCTCAATTAGGGGGTCTATTTATGTACTTAACCCATAGATAAGGCGCACTGTATTATAAGGCGCATGCTAAAACATACGGTCTACAAAAAAAACTGTGATTTTAATTGAACTTTATTCTACTATTTAACTAAACACTCACATTATTTTTTTAATTAATCTTCTCCCAGAAGTCCATAGAAGTCCTCATCTTCTGTGTCTGAATTGAACAGCTGGGCAATTTCACTATCAAGCACGAAAGTCAGTTTCGTCACCAGATGGCTGTTCAGCAATGATTCCGACTTTCGTGAAAGCTCGGACAATAGTTAAAGCAGAAACCTTAGCCCAGACATTCACGATCCATTCACATACGGTGGCATAGCTCGCCCGGCGCTGCCTTCCAGTCTTAGTAAACGTGTTTGCTGTCTATCATCCATCGCTTCCATGCCGCTCGCAACTTCACTTTAAATGCCCTGTTTACACCAATGTCCAGCGATTGGAGTTCTTTCGTTAACCTTCCCGGAATGATGGCAAGCTCCGAATTCAAGCCACCTCGCTTTGTTAGCACGGAAACTCTGTCTTGACTTCTTAACTTGGCGCAGTTCATTTTCTTGCTTCCTCCACTTCCGAACCATAGAATAATTTATGTTGAATTCTCTCGCAGCTGCTCTATTCCCATTTACAACTGCATAACTAATAGATTGTAGCTTGAATTGTGCCTCGTAAGCGGGTTTTTTTTCACTGGTGCCCTTTACGGGGGTCCTGGACAAACAAATGTTGTTTCGCAGCATACCGGCAGTATACGGTAAGCGTAAGTACTCTACGTAATGTTCTCTGATTAGTCTACGTACTGTACGTATTACGTAATGTTCTCTGATTGGTTTACCCACTGTACATACTGTACGTATTACGTCCCTGTGTCAGCTGGAAATGGACCGACAGTCAATGAAGTGGAGCGCTTACCAAAGTCTCACAACAATACTTTTGTAGGTTTTGGAACTCGGTACACATATAAGGCGCACCAAGTTATAAGGCGCATGTCCGATATACATATACATACATACATACATATATATATATATATATATATGGCAAGTCACCAGAGAACCTTGTGTATAGATATAACCTTGCATGTGTGAAATTGCCACTGATGCTAATAGCAACGTTAAATAATCCAAGCAAACAATCTCTTACCAAGGCCATTCTGCCCTAATTGCTTGTTTTGGTGGTGTTCCAAACTTCTTCCATTAAGAAATGGGGTGGCCACTGTGCTCTTGGGAATTTTCAGTGCAGCAGAAATTTTTTTGCAGCCACCACAAAATAATAGGTCTGAGCATTTTGAAGTGTCCAATAATTTTTGTGAACAATATATGATGCACATATTTGTGATCTATGTAGAAGTCTTACTCTGCTTTTCTTTCAAATAACTTTATTTGGGACATCCCTGTGCCTTCATGTTAGACCACATTGTTTGGAACTTGAATGAGTACTGGTGACATGCATGGCACACTGAATTTCTGATTTCCTTAATCTCGTCAATCTTCATACAGATGGAATCGGGAGGCACAGTTCTCAGCACTAACTGGACAGACGTGGGCAAACGGAAAATAGATGTGAATCCACCTGATGATATGGAATGGAAACCATATTAAAGTACATTTGGGTGATGACATCTACAGACATGGTGTTCCATCACCAGTCAGCTCTGCCATTCCCGCCTTTTCTCTCAACTCTCCCTCATTTGTATTAAACCTGTCTCCGAGCCAATATGAGTGTTACTCATGAGAAAAAAAGGTTCCTCCAGTTGTTCAATTAATGTTTGTGATCTATCTAGAACCTGAAAAAGTGTTTGGATTCTGAATGATGTACAGGGTTTGTATTCTCCAAATGGTTTATTGCATCTCCAATGTTGTACATGGTAACTTTGAGGACAGACAGTAAAACATTTAAGGGTGCAGGCTAGAACCTTTTTTTCTGAGAGTAAATCCTGCTTTGGCTTTTACAATCACCAATCTTTGAGTAAGTCTCCATAAATAAAAATATGCCATAGGCTGCAGCTTCACCTGCGTCTGAGAAGTTGCTCTTAAATGTTAAATGCACATCTACGTTTGACATTTTCAGCAGTCTGTTATGTGGAGTCCATCTGCATTTTTCTGGCATTCCCAGTTCCCAATCTTGGAAAAAATGAATTGATATGAATTACTTTCTGTTCAGTGATTTAGATGTCAATTGTCAAGTGCATCAGCTTATATTTTTGGCTTTTATTTTCTACATTTCTTCATGTAATAGGGATTTGCAGGGCCAGGCTCTCCTGATTATGATTACACAAGTATTGTAAATAAAAATATTATTGGACTTCAACTAGAAATTCTCAGTTTCTTTAGATGGTCAATGTGGTTTATTAGTCTAACACCAACAATATATTTACACTGAGGAGCTTTAACAGTAAGGTGTACTCACACTTCTGTGCTATGCCCAATCATGTTTGGCCTCAAAGTATGGTTAGTGTGATCGCTTCGTACCGTCCCTGGGTGCTGTAGGTTCAGTTGGTCTCGGGCACAGTAGCCGCTAACCGTGCACGGAACACAATGTTAGCTGTCTTTGTAAAAATCCCCTTATATGCACAAAATGACTAGTTTAATACTATTACCTTGCATAATAAATACATTTATATTTGGGTCCACTATTGAAGACCACTAATTAACATTTCATTTAGATCTTTGTGGAGAAGGATTAATGCTTCATAATAATGACCCCCACATACTTCACACATAGTTTTGCAATAACTACTTAAAGACCAAAGTATCAAGGAGAGCTGAATGTTGTTGAAAGTGTGTCTTCCTCTACAGTCACCTGACCCAAGCCCCATCAAGCATTTATGGGAGCACATAAAGGCAGAAAACCAAGCATGTAGTAACATTATAAGATGTTCCTTGGAATATTGGGCAATCATTCAAGGTTATATAGATCGATTTTGCACATGCTTGTGGAGTTCATGCAAGTGCTAATGCAGGCTGTTACAGAAAACTGGAGAACAAAAGAGTACCAGTAAAGGTAGCAATAGTTAAAGCAGACAATTGTAACAAATATATAATGGCACTACTGTAGAAAAACACCTTTATTACATATTGGCTTTGAACTTTAAAGCAGCAAAATGCTCTAAACATCAAAATCAAGTGAGGACAGATGAGGTTCTTTTATAAAAAATCAAAAGTCACACTGAGTGAAACCGATTGTTCTAAAGCAACCACGTCTACACTATACAGGCAAAGGTTTGAGGACATCCCACAACATATGTTAGTGTAAAGGTTGCCCCAATATTTGGTGCTATAGCATCCTTTGTTCTTCTAAGAGCACTCTGCTACTAGATATTGAAACATGACTCTGAGGTCAGCTTCTGATGTTAGACAATAAGCCCTGGCTCACTTTTGGTATTCCAGTGCATTTTCAGTGTGTCTGATTGAGTTGAGGTCAAGATTCTGTGCAGGCCAGCCAAGTTCTCAATCAAAGTTGACAAATCAATTCTCTATGTTTATGGACAGCAGAAAATTGATTATCTGGCATGCTGGATGCTAAAACCTATAAATGTGTCAGATTGAGAGTAACTGGGATATTCAACCCATTCTACTTTCACGGTTTGTCTCTGGAGAATCCAGAAATGTATGAGTAACATATTTTGAAAATGTTAAAAGTGAGCGTTGCTGAAATAGAAGAGCTAGATAACTAAAAGGGGTGCCAATAAACTTTTGCCTGTATAGTGTATCTATCATGCAGCCATTCATAATCTATTTGAAGTGCTTCCTATTACAGGCTAGAAAATTATGTATTTAAAACAAGGAAGACAATATTGTTATTTTCTACATTTTACATACCTGTTCAGTTAATGGGACTTATTGTGATCATTTGAACTTGCTGTTCTTCATCATACATGATTCAGTAACAAAATAATTCACTGATTGTGACTTTCAGTTACCAAATAACAATAGTTTTGTGTCGTAATGTTTCTTAAGCTATAGACTCATTGTACTAAATGCCCACTGTTTGGCACAAGCTGAGGCTTGAAAACAGGATTCCTACAATGGAATGTGATGATGGAGGTCTTAGACGAGGCCCATTATACGAGCAACCCACCAGCTGCATGGCATGATGAGGCGGCACACCTGCCTGCAGCCTTGGTAGTGATACGGATAGGGTTCGTAGCCTCCCAGAGGTTCGCAAACACGCAGGCACTGAGGATAGCTCCTGCGGCACTCGGAACAGCACACACCCGAATGGTCCAGCATGGGGTCAAACGTCATAGTGCCCTCCTCAAATTCAGAACGCTGGTGAAGGTCAAAGAAAATGGCACAGGTTACATACAATTAAGCATTTACCTACAACTCTTGTATATTAATTCATATTACATATTAACAAACTAAAAGAGGACATTATAATATTGTTCACTTAAATTGAGCATCTGTTTTACAGTCAGACTTGGTAGAGGTGACAGCAATTCATTTTACAATGAAGTGTATATTTTAAGTAGGCTGTTAGTACATTAAAATACATTCGCTGTACGTTTTATTAGATTATTTCATTGCAAACAGGTTGAACCAGAAATATTTTATGTTTTGTCTGGTCAGCTTCATTTCATTTGTTAATGAGCATCCATGCCTGGATTTTAGGCCTTTAACATATTTATGGATGGGGGCAATTAAGAGCTAGAAATGAATTTTAAAAAAACAACATTTCTAACAATTGATGTCAACAGGTGTAATCATGATTTGGTACAAAAGCAGCATCCAGGAACTGCTTTGATGAGCAAAGATGGCCAGAGGATCCCCAGTTTGTCAACAGCAGCCTTAGAGAATGATTGAAATGTTTACAAATAATGTACCTTAAGAAAGATTGGAAGGGATTTGCATATTTCTTCCTCTACAGTACATATCATTTAACTATTCAAGGACTCGGGAGGAATCAATAAATCGCTAAAACGCCAGATCTCTTGGTAGGTATTTTTTGTGGCAAAATATCTTTTAAGTGTGGTGAAAAGGAATGGCAACGTTAAAAAGTGGTAAATGCTTTACCCTCCCTCATTTTTAAAAGTGTTGCAGGTCTGAAATGTAGGAATGAATGTGTTTTAACTAAAGGAATGAAGTTGACCAGACAAAAGATTAAATATCTTAGGTTCATGCTGTCTGCAATTAAATAAAAGTCAAGGGAAATGTAAGATGCACTGGGTTTTTTTTTACATGCATTTACAATACTGTCCCAACATTTTCTGATTTGGTTTTACAATTGCTGTCTCCACTTACCATATAGAAGCAGTTTATAGTTTACTCTGTTTTCTAATGGTCAGGACCCCCACAGGACTAGCACAGATTGTCAAGTAATATCTGATCTGTGGTGGTCCTAAAATACACTTAATAGCTAATGTCATGCGGATGATAGAACACCAGTTCTAATTAGTGGCATATAACGTCCAGAATGATTTGTACAGATAGAAACAAACTGAATTAAAGTTGCCATAACCTTGGTATAAGAAAATACTTAAAAGTTTAATGAAATAAAGAATCTGCTGTACCACATTCTACAATACTCAAAACATACAAGCAAGCAATGTATGTTCACTGAGATGTACACTGTGCACCACTCTAATGCTAAAGCTACCAATTTTATGCTGTGCATTAGACAAAAAACAAAGAAACTGAGCACTTCTGAGGCATCAGATGTATATGTGTTGTATTAAAGTAAATGTACTTTTTCCCCTGTGGGGTTCAGTTGTTTGAGATCTTGGACAGAATCTAAAAGGGGGAAAGGCTAAATAGAGGGATTCTCTCTTACAACAGAAAGGAGGCCTGGCAGATTACATGAAGGCTGACAAGCATGACCTCCTGCAGTGACCCAAACATCTGCCAGGCCTATTCTGTCTGTGTCCTATTCTGGCAATGGGGCTGTCCAGTTCCATGAAGTTACAGAGCTGTTCTAATACAGAACTCCCGATCATTTCTGTTTAAGGGAAATGTCTCATAGGAATATGGAAATACAACTGAACTTTAAATCAAAACATATTATTGCAATCTAAAACTCGAGCTATTTTTCTCACATCACTTCAAAGCAAAAGAGAAAGAATGTGGGCTGTGGGTAAAAATAGTCAAATAAAAAACTGTTCAGTGCCACGGACTTGATGTAGATGAATATCGACTGGCGAGCACAGAATTGACAGTTCTGAAATATTGCTGCCCTGCTATCTAGCCTCGAGGGTCAGAGTGATTACAATTGGAATGGACATTTTTGCCAAATGGATATTCACTTTTTATTGAAATTACTGCCATGTTAAGTATGGCTGCAGGCAGTACAGCAACTGCCACATTAAAACTGTCAATCATGCTGCAGCACTTCTTGAAATCCCTTATGACTTCTGCATGTTAATTCGGTTTTACATCTCTTTCTCGCTCTCCCTCGTCTGTTCAAACTGGGTCTAGAGTGATGTGGAAGTTAGACATGAAGGCACTCACATGATAAGGGTTTGCAGGGTTGAATGTAGGCTTCTCTTCCTCGCCTTCCTCAGTTTGTCGTCTCGCCCTTGGTCCTGATCTTTTTTTCTGCTCGCCTGTAGCAAAAAGAATATCTTTATATGGCAAGCTGACCACACACATGAGCCTCGTTACTGCCTTAGGAGTCACATTCTATATTATCACTTCCAGTTATGGCGGTGAAAAACACTCACCATTCACTTTATTAGGTAAATCGCTTGGTTTCTTTACCCATTGTCCATTTTATCTGTTCTATTTACCATAAAGATGCACTTTGTCGTTCTATAAATGCATCATACTGCCATTTGTCTTACTTTGTTTGACCCCTTAACTCTTTTATCTAATGGTCAGGACTTCTATAGGAAGTGCACAGATCAGGTACTATTAGGGTGGTGGATCATTCTCAGCACTGGTGTTTTGCACAAAGCACTTTGTGTTCTGCTGGTACAATTGGATCACACACAGCAGTGCTGCTGGAGATTTTCCACACTTTTACTCTAAGTGTGCACTTTGTTAGTCACATTTACCATATTCCTCCACCTTGTAAGAGCTCACATGATGGTGGTGACTCAACATTTTTGGCTGGTGAAATATTTTTGGACCAACTGTGACACTGGTTCTGATTTATAAGGTGGAGGAATATGGTAGCTGTACCTAACAGAGTGCATAGTGGGTGAAAAAGTGGCGTTCAAAACTCCAGCGGCACTGCTGTGTCTGATCCCCTCATATCAGCACAACACTGCAGTGCTCAGAATGACCCACCAACCAAATAGTACCTGATCTGTGCCATTAGATGACAGAGTAAAGGGACTAATAAAGTATGTAAGGCCAGACTTTGCCGACGATCATATTTGACAATCATATTTGTATTTCTCGGATCCGCCGCAGCAAGAATGGTTGAAATTTTAAAAAATAAGAATAATATGTTTTAGCTTTTTCCGCCCTCCGGTGAAGAGCCAAAGGTTTTATTCTGTTCATTTAATTTTTTTCCAGATTCACTTTAATTTCATTGTAGGTTAAATAAATGTTATTTTTATATAAACATTTATTTTTATTTCTTCCTCCTTCCTTGTATTAATTTCACATAGTCCTCGAGAAATTGAAAAGTGCTGAAAAATATTTATTTTTTTATTTTTTTTTCCTCCCTCCTCAGTAGATTCTTAAGTAAGGACATCCGAGGAACAAACAATTAAAAAAGTCTGGCCTAATTGTAAAACTACAATATGCATCTGTATGGTGAGTGAATCTTAAATGAAAAATGAGTGTAGAATCAAGGAAGTTTATGTGAAATTGATTGGTGAATTTATATTAGTGTGTTATAAGAGGCATCACACATAAGATGGGACTCCACGAAAAGTATTACACCCACAAAAAAGCTCTGTTGAATAAACTGTTTGTAAAATAAGCACTTGCAAAGTTAATGCATGCAGAAATGCAGAAAGAAGTCTGGAATATTTGAAGGGTCAAAGGAATTTCATTTTACCATGAAGACCTTATGATTGCCTCTGTTTGTGTTAAGGGATGGGTGCAATCAAGTCATGTTTGTTTAGTATCTTCATGTATTCAGGAGACGAGCCATCTTTAGCTTTTTAAGTAGGTGCTGTTTGAAAGCTTGTGAACCCTTTAGAATTGTCATTGTGGCCGCATAGAAATGACCTAAACCATTATCAGATTTTCACAAGAGTTCCAAAAGTAGATAAAGGCAACCAGTCACAAATATTATAGTTTGTCATGTTTTAGTGTATCACTGAGTGGCAAAAGTCTCCTTGCACAACAATAATTGTAACTAAACATTTCTGTAATTGTTGTTCAGTTCTTGGATTGCTGGTGGATTTCTGCACATAAACTTCTTCCACTGCATTTCTTTCAAATTAAGGTCAGGATTTTAACTTCAGGCCATTCCAAAACATCACCTACTTACTTAACAGTTTTTTTTGGCAGAATGACGTCTGTGCTTAGGTAAATTGTCTTGCTGCATGACCCACTTTCTCTTGGGATTCAGTTCCCAGGCAGATGGCCTGACATTTTCAGTTAGAATTTACTGCATAATTCAGAATTTATTGTTCTATCTATGGTGGGATACAAATACCATGATACTACCACCACCATGTTTCACAGGTGGGATGTGTATGCTGGAATGCATTTATCTTTCTTGCTTATTTAAACTCTATTTTGGTCTCATCCATCCACAAAATATTTTTCCAATAGCCTTTTGTTCATGTACTATGTAATAGCAATATTCTTTTTTAAGAACAGAACCCTGTAATGCATACCACTGTTGTTCAGTGCTCTGCTGATGGTGGATGTATGGACATGAACATTAGAAAGAGGTATTTAGTTGCTTAGATGTTACTCTCCATGCCTTTGTTACTATGCACACAATTACATGCTTTGCTCTTGAAGTACTCTTTGTTGCCTACTGAGTAACAACAGTCTGGAAATTCCTCCATTTGTCCACAGTCTGCCTCACTGAGAATTGGTCCAAACTCTTGAGAGATGGTTGTGTAACCTCTTTCAGTCATGATTATTGACAGTTATTTTTTCTGAGGTACCCCAGAAAGCTTTGTTGTTTATACCATGATACATAAAATCTGAAATTCCCCTGTTCTTTAATTACAGATGCGTCCTAGTTCACATCTTATTATCATCCCATTGAAAACTCTACAGACTTTAATTTCATCTTTAAACAAATTGCTAATCTTAAAACTTTACATAGTTTTGCCACTCACTGATATATAACATTTAACCTCAATAAAAAATTACAAAGTATAATAATTTCTTATATAGGTTCTCTCTGTCTAATTTTAGGACTTTGACAATCAGATGCTGTTTTATGTCATATATCTGCAGAAATATAAAAAATGTACAGGGTTTAAACACTACTGTAAGTGTTGTTAATCTGATACAGGCAGCTACAGAAAGTCACTATAGGGAATGCATAAGTATTAGTACAGTTAAAAAAAACAGACATGGTGCTGCTAGTAATTATAATTAGACCAGATGTGCTGCTGCTGAGTAGGCCAGAGTTATTCAGTGTCGGTTTTTAGTTTTCTTCCTCTGAACACACCTGATACATCCCATCGTCTCATTATTAAGCTCCTTTCTGAACAGTCAGCTGTGTTTGAAATTGAGAAATTCAGTGAATCCCCAGGTCTGGATTTGAGGAGTAGATTTGATCTGGCACTTTCAGTGTATTTTGGATGACATTCATTAGTCCTTTCTGTGATTTTTTAATACTCTATCTGCCGTTATTGAAAGTTATTGTAATTATAAACAACCCACAAATAATGGATGCAGTATATTTTTGATTCAGAGTTCAAATCCTACCTCTGGCAAGCTGCCTCTGCTGGGTCCTTGAGCAAGACCCTCAACCCACTATTGATTAGATTGTAAGACTGTATCAGTTTTAAGTCATTTGGGGGAAGAGCATGTGCTAAATGATGTAAATCTAAGCATAAGACCATAATACAATCTAAAATAGCTTTTCATCTGACATTGTGCTTTTCTGGTTAAAAAAAATATCTACAAAGTCTACATTGGCACCAGTCTAAAACAGGAGAAATGGTATATTCAGTAGTTTTAATAAACCAAAACCTAACATGTTCTCTTTTTCCATTCTCCTAACCAGATAACACAGATTTATTCCATTTCACCTGTTTTGAATCCAAACAGTTTTCACTGACTCAGTATGAGGAACAGATTTGCCTGAGTAGGCGTAACGCTGTCTCATACAGCAGTTCATAAAATACTGTACATAACATTCTGTGGTGACCTTGAAAAAGACTGGTGACTGCCAAAGTGCACAATCGATAGATAATTATTTTTCAATTCACTGATGGCCCTTTTGTGCATTGTAAGACCCAAAAGACCTGGGAGTGATGAAGGCTGTATTACCATTAGGATAGGTGGGTCTGAGCCAGAAGATGGGCATATCTTTACAAAGGTCCAGAATTTTGGCACTGAGGAAGCTGCTGTCCTTGAGAGGCTCATCTGCTGTGACCCAGATTAGTGACTCCTCCTCAAACTTGGCAGGCATGATCTCATCATCCTGTGGGAATTTAAATATACAAGCAATTAATAATACATTTGACTTGTTATTCCAGTGTTTTGGTCCAAGAAACACTTGTGAAGGAGACCGTGTTGATCTTTGTGTTATAGATAGTAAATAGTTTCAACTTTGTCATTGCTCAGTACAAGTACATGGCAACAAAATGCAGTTAGCATTTACCAGAAGTGTAAACAGTAGCAATGTTATGTTTTAATTCTATACTGTGGATGCTATGGATTTATTTCCTCTCTCTTTGTAAGATAATTTAAATTCAACCTACAACTCTTTTGAGCTGTTTGAGTCATTTATAGAGATTGACGGATGGGTCATGCTCCACTGTAAATCACTACTGTAAAAAACTGTATCGTTGTTCACCTTCTCTCATTCATTTCATAGTATTCCTTCCAGCCAAACACATAAGTGGTGCTAGACAGTCTGTGAACACTTCAGAATTGTCTTTATTTCTACAGAATTTTCATTATTTTTATGTTCTTTATTTTTAGACTTCACAAGTCTTTAAAGCAGATAAACCATATAAACTGACGAGAGAAAAATACTATGCTTGGTCATTCATTTATGTAGTAAAATGGTCCAATATCACATTTCTGTGAGTGACAAATGTGTGTGAACCTTAGGCTTTAATATCTGGCATCACCCCTCATGGGCAGCACGGGGGCTCGGTGGGTAGCACCGCTTGCCTCACAACAAGAAGGTCCCGGGTTCAATCCCAGGGGGGAGCGGCTTGGGTACTTTCTGTGTGGAGTCTGCATGTCCTCCCCGTCGCTGTGGGGGCTTACTCCGGGTACTCCGGTTTCCTCCCACAGTCCAAAGACATGCGTGTTAGGTTAATTGGTGTCTCCAAATTGTCATTGACTTG
>JAUZSU010178075.1:0-12723 GCA_034780255.1 Parotocinclus maculicauda | reverse complement strand
CTCTCTCTCTCTCTCTCTCTCTCTCTCTCTCTCTCTCTCTCTCTCTCTCTCTCTCTCTCTCTCTCTCTCTCTCTCTTGCTAATTCACAGGTGTTCTTGATTTAATGTTTTCATTTAATTTACATGTATGCACATTTGTGTGTTGATGATGTGTCCAGGTGCATGTTTGCGTGTGTGTGTCCCCTCTGCTCCATCCATATGGTCATCTGGGGCAACAGTCCAGCCCAGGTGCAGTTCTTGATAAACACCACAGTAGGGGGAGGAAGACATGTTTTTGAGTCATATTTTTAATATGTGTGGTATGTCAGTACATCAAGATTAAAGCTGTAGGTTAAATTTGCTCAAATGAATTACGGCGCTAAAATAGTACATTAAGGCGGTTTTACTACTAAAAGAGACTTAAGTCTGGTTTATTTTACATGGATGTTACTGTGAGTAGTTGCTTTGCTTTTTATTGTTCAGTCATTAAATGATCTGTTGCAGACACGGTCTTTACAAGGTCTTACTGGGAAGGAACGAGTCAAAATGTTAATTAAGGGTAGAATGTCAGTGTTATTGGTAAAATGATTTAGCTATCACTGGCAGATGGCGGTTCATTTAAAAGAGCAAGAGGGGTAAAAATGTAGTAAATTAGATTCACATTTATTGTCATTGCACAACTGGTCTGACAGTGCTATAGAAAATTATTGTTTAGACATTTGTTTAGGAGGATTCATAATTCATAAGGGTTATAATCTCCCCAAATTTATAAAACCTCAAAGCCTTGATACAAATACTTGAAGACCAAAGAAGATGATCTGCTGAAGCTTAAACCAAGCATGTTGGAGAAATGTGATTTAAGTGAGTGGTTTGAGCTGCTAAAAAGGCAACAGTAACTCAAATAAGCACCTGCTACAATCAAGGTATTTTCTGAAGAGCATCGCCGATCACACAGGTACAGAGCATCTCTAATCACATCTGTAGTCACACAGCATCTCTAGGAGCAAAAAAACAAAATGGGCATTGCTACTGTTAGAACAAATTAGGCTCACCAAAAATGTTTAATAGAATATTGGAACAATGTTTCAGAATGTGGCATATACAACATGAAAGCATGGATCCATTCTGGCAACAGTTTAGACTGGTGGTGTAATGGTGGGAGGGATATTTACACTTTGGGCTCCTTATGACACACCTCAGTTCTCCATTCTTCCATCACAGTGGATTTGTGTCCCTTATGAGCCAATCATAGAAATGTGATGAGTGAGTAGCAGCATCTTAGCGGTTTAGCGAATTTTCTTCTGAATCAGAGCTTTTGATTCAGCCGTTAGCCTTTCTCACCTCTCTCAGCCCTCAGGGTCACATGTCAGTGGCACTAGTTGCCTCCGATCAGGGGCAGGAAGACAAGTGGCTGATACCCTGGAAAGGCCAATGCCAGGCCAGAAAAGGTCACTGGCTTGTCCCAGATTGTTTTTCCTGGGGAATAAGATACAACATTTCAGTGTAGATGTTGACAGCAGGGTGGAGACAGGAAGTGGTTTGTGGGTATGGGCTGAATTTCTCATCTGACATTCCCATCGGGTATCTGATATCATACGGATGCCTATGGATGAAATGAGTGCTTTTTTTTGCTTTGGCATGCATATTTAATACAAATTAATGCTAATGTGGTCATGGTGATGAGGTGATGGATGGAGGTTGACAGAAAATGCAAAAATATACATTTGAGAGAAGTATTTTACGTGCTATTCATTATTTTTGCCCTCTCAAAGGAGATCTGGGTAAATGCCGAACACATTTGTATGTGAAACAAGAAAAAATATAAAATGAAAGAGTTGAAAGCAAACAGGAAAAAATAAAGAGGTATACATGGCGTTTGGCAGGGAAGACGCTTTAGATGCTGGTATCAATGTTGTTTCTATAGATTTAAAGCAAGGGATTCCCTGGAGACGCCCTCCAGCTAAGAAATAGTTTTTTTGCGAACTCTTAATTTAGCCAGTTTTCACCAAAATACAGCTTGGAAATAGATGGTTGTAACTCAGCGACTCATTTCACTAATACCCTAGACCAAAATGGAAGAAAAAAACAAGATTGATTCTTATTTTCATTTCTTTAAGTTTCAACTCAACATTCTAGACTGCCTTCGTTCACTAAATTCTAAGTGGCAAAATAGAAACATTTGGAAGCCAATGAAGGTGTGAAAGATGTTAAGCCAGGAAGAAGCTTTGGAAAGTATGTCATCTGAGCTTTGAAAGGCAGCCGGCCATAATGAGCAGGAAATATCTATTAACCATCAGCAGAGGCTGAGCCGTGAAGAGGAAGAGGGGCCGAGAGCTCAGCCTGTGCCATTCTGTCACCTTTGTTCAGGATCAGCAGTCTGATCGCTTCATGATGTGGCTTAAAACGGCACAGTTCCACATTAACACAAACCTAATGGGCTCCATCACCTGCCTGCAGAGAGTTACAAAACTTCCTAAAGAATGCAAAATGCTGGTCCTTAATCAAAAATGAGTGTTTAGAGTCACTGGGCTTTGATATTATATATGTTGAGGGGAAACCCCACGTAAATGAGACTGAGCAGATGAAAGTAGCAAACTCATACAGAATAAAAATTCATTTTGTTTATTTTAGGTCATTTGTAAAGAAACCTGGGTTCTGGATAGACCACGCAAAAAAAAAAAAAAAAATACAGGAGCACTTTTAAATCAACTACAGTATAGCATCAACCCAACTCACCTTCTAAGATATTAATCTGATCATTTAAGAATTTAAGTGTGTGTGTATGTGTGTGTGTGTATCTGGAGGGGATTGATACGTCTAAGTTAATTTAGTTCTTCTTAAAAAAGGGTTTGGCAACAAACAATGTACGTCACCGAGACTTTACAGATGGGAATCCCATCAGTTCAAATCCCAGTTCTGCCCAGAAATAACGTTTAAGCCCTTGAACAAAAATAATGTAATTTATATACACTGTTCATAAAATTAGGGGATAATTAATTAGGGGATATGTCATTTTAAAATACCCCTAATTTGGCTGAACGGTATATAAACGTTCTCATCCAGGATGACACAAACATGGCTAACAAGTGGTCTGACCTGAAAACCACTCATATAAGATATAAAGCACATGAAGAAAAGCTGTCATGTCTGATAAGACTCAATTTGGATTGAAATTTCCCTGAATCAGCATGTTTAGCCTGTCCTCGGTCTGTAACTATCAGTATTTATTCATCGTATTCGATCCAAACTGCTGTCTGCTCTCTCTCTAGGTTTTTTCACTCTTTGGCAGAGCTTCATTTCTTTTTCAAGGGACACCTTTAGATTTGTCTGTCTTCATTTTTCAGGAAAGAGACGGGACACGTGCAGGAGCCGCAGTGTGTAGGTGGGATGAGATGCACAGTCTTGACCCTGACATCTCTCATAGGTACCATCTCTTTTTTCCTCTGTCTCTCACTCCCTCTCTCTCTTTGTGCTATAAATGTCCGTGTGGACATCAGACGGCCTCTTCATCTGCTTACGAGCACTTGTTATCCTGAGGCTGAACCGTTTCTGTTCCAGCCACTGCTGTTGTATTGTGGTGGGCTTTTCGCCTGCATATCCTCCAGCCTCTTTTCGACACGCCTATCAAAGGCTTTAGAAGGAGAATCATGCTCACTGTTTCATCTGCACTGATGGATAGCAGATGCAGGAGGATGAGAGTGAGAACCCCAGGCCAGCTCCGTGCTAACAGTGGGTAAAGAGGCCTAGACACTGGTCTAAGATGAAGAGGAATAGAGAGAATGCACATTACAAGCTGGACAATTGAACACTGGCTTGATCATTGTTTTGTGTGTTATTTAATCGACTGTATCCTATTATATTTTAACTAATAAATCATAATCTATAGCACATACTTATTAGTATTCCTATCAGTTTTCTTGTAGGTTTGTATATGAAAGTACTATATTTTATTTGTTTATTTATAAAAAAAAAATCACTGTTTCTATTTTTTATTTTGTTATTACTTGGGATTTATAATTTTTCTCTTGCTTTAAAATGATTTTCAGTTGATGGATATTATAGGAATAACAATTGACTGCAACCTAAAACTACATTTTAGTGTTTTGTTTGAAGCATACACTTACCAGATATTTATTTATTATTAATTTCAAAATCATATTCTATGATTTAGTGGTTTATTTCAATTTCGTTTTTTAAATTTCTTTAGAATTACTTAACATAACATATAGGTTATATGATGACTGTAATTGTTTATTTTTTTACATTTTCAAAATTAATATAATAATATAATAATTTAAATTCATTATTAATTTTTATTTATTAAATAAAAATTATTATAGCTTACTTATTAATATTTTACCCATAAGAAGCAAAACAAAATGTGTTTCTTTGTTTCAATTTAATTTATTGTACAATATTTAATACACATAGTTATTTATTTATTTATTCATTATTTATTTATTTACATTTAATGTTATCTGGTTAGTTTGTTTACAATGTTACACATTTTTTATTTTCTTTTACTGTAACAACAGAGGTTGATGCCCAAATATGCTTTATATAACATTTATGTATTCTATTTTTTATAACTGGTTAGTTTAGTCCAGTTAGTGCAGGAATGCATAACCGGTAGCACAGGCCAACAGTCTATTGCAGGACTAACTCACAGGCATACACACACACACACACACACACACACACACACACACACACACACACACAGGGAGAACAATTGCTTTAATCTATGTCTTTTGAATGTAGAAAGAAACTTGAGGACCCAGAGAGAACATGCAAACTCCATGTTGATACTTGATAGCACAATACATTAATAGAGTAATATATATATATATATATCATATATAAAGTCCAATCTATATTATTTTAGTTTATTTAAATATCACAGTTATCTAATTATGAAATAGATACACAATCCCCTCTTTGTTAGAGACACAAGTATTTCTGGTTCCTATCCCAGAATCCATTTGGCCAAAGCATAGATGCTGCCTGAAGTAATTCATTAGTTATTCAGGTTTTTTTGTTGTTGTTGTTTCTTGTTTTGTTTGTTGTTGTTTTTTATGTTTTAATTTAAACATTTATTGATTTTCTCAATTTTTGTTTTTTTATATAGGTTTTCTGAACTGAAATAATAATGTTAGTTGACCGAATTCGACGAATAAGCTACTTATACCACTGTTTAATGACATGCAAAGGTCAAGCAGATTTTTTTAGGTTTTGAGTGCCACTTCAAAACCATCTTTCTTGTGTCTCTGTGTCCCCAATGCCTGCAATGACTGACAGATCCTGGAAGAGCGGGAACAATGCAGATTTAGGAGGAAATCTTCAATAAAACAGCAATACTAACACGCGACACATTGAGTGTGTGATAAGGAGGCGAGAGTAGATCTGTACTTCAAACAGCACTCCCTGAACGCCATGCTGCCAGAGGCGTTTTTGGCCACGACATACTCACACTACATGCCAAATGCTGTCCGGACCAAACAAAGTACACAGAGCATCCGCAGTAATCCCCCTAATTCAAACTCATTCCTGTGAAATCTGAAGAAGAATACATAGTGCTCACCAAAAGCCCCAAGCTTTTGAACCCACCATTCAGGCTTAAAATCGTCCTGCCATTTCCCTTGCCATTTTTTTGTGCAACTGGACATCTTATGGCGTACAAAGATACTGAAAGATGGACAGCTTGTTGTGCAGAAGCTTCTCTCACTCCTTCTCCAGTTTTATGGTGTTTCGGAGCCAGCTGGCTTGCGCAGAAAGAGGAAGGCATGTAAGCTTCTTATTGCCGAGTCGTGGTATTTGCTTTCCACAAGGGTTGAGTGTACTCATTATGCGATGTTCGCGAGGCTTCCAGTGCTAATTGGTCTTCCACAGAACACAGAAAAGACTCTTGAAAAATATGACTGCAGGCGATATAACATAATTAGGATGTTTGCCACCGTAAGGAGCTCAAATCTGGCCCTGCCACTAGCGTGAGCTGAAAACATGGCTAATCACAATGCTGCATCTGTGAAGGAAGGACGTGCCTTTGATCAAACACAGTGTATGTGTGCAGAAAAAAAACACAGAATGCATTAACAAATGTCTTTATTCACTGCTTATCAATTTATTGATATATTGTTAATAAATGGTATGTAGGTTTTAAGCATGAATGTGTATTATGTTAAATTCTGCAAATGTCAAGCAGAAAATCGTTTAAGACCCAAACTCAGCATTAGTGCTTTATTGGCTCGTTTAGTTTTATTCTAGTTAACTTTCATTGTTTCACACATGCTTTTCGTTCTGGTCAAAACATCTTTTGTGAATGCATGAAAACTCATATGCAGAAGAACTTCTTACGACCTTTCTGTGACTTTTCAGACTTCTACAAATAAACACGATTTAGGTCCATCCCAAATTATGTTTATGTTATCACAAGAATCAAAAATATATAACATATGATGCTTTTATAAATATAGACATTTATAATGGTAATGGTTTAAAGTTGGAAAATAGTCAAAAATAAAACAATACTGAAAAAGTGATCATAATCTTTAATTAATGGCTGCTTATTTTTATTCCCAAACCTTCATATTCATATTCATATATGAAATTCATAGTCATGTTACCCTTTTGAGGTGTGACTTTTTTCTAGTCTATAACAATTCATATCTTATAATGTAATAATATCATATAATATGTGTAATAATTCTAAGTCAAATAAAATGTTTCCGTCTCCTTCTAATACTTCTTCCTAAGTGCATGTGTAAAGTATTTATGTATTAATGACAGTAGTGTGCAACCGATAAGGGGACATGTTCAAATTCATTTTTAAAGTAAATACTCTTTCCATTCCATTCTATTTATTTGTTTCACAACTAGTTAAAAATGACATTAAGTTTTATCGACATTTCAATGGTAAAATATTTTATTAATGTAACAAATAATGTCATTATTTTTATTAGAATAATATTATTTTGTTTATTTTATTATAATAATTATTCCTTCACTTTCTTATTTATTAAGCAGCTGGCAGCACAGGGCGCAAGGCAGGTACAACCCTGTTCTACCTTGGATCAAACCTGTGATCTTCTCTTTGTGAGGTGAGCCACTGTGCCGCCCTATATTATTATTATCATTATTATTAGTGCGCAGGTATCACAGCAGCAATTCTTTAGCACACCACTATGGGCATTCAGGTCGCAGCAGTGGGGGTAGATGGGGAACCCCGTGCTGGGCTGGTGCACAGTTCATAGTACATGCTCACCTGAGCCCTGTGAATATCAGGATAGATTTTTGCAATGGAGCGTTGTTTCGAAGCACCTTTACAAATATCCAGGGCCACCACACTAACAGAGCAAGCCTAGAGCAACAGTGGCAAGGGAAAACTCGCTAAATGTTAAGTAAGAGACCTTGGTAAGATCAAGACTCAAAAAAGGACCCAATCTGTTGGGTAGGATTTAAAGTCTAAATATATCTATATTTATAGTCTATTTTATAGTTTATATATTATAGTAAAGCTTAAATACACAAAGGCTTTATAGTGATAGCTAAAAGAGAGAACATATTAAAAACTGTAAAATAAACAATATTATAATCAGAAACATTATTAAAATATATTAATAAAATAAAACAATAGATATAGGCTATAATAAATTAAAGAGAAAACAATATTACAAATAATATGATTCTATATTATTTTTTATGTGAAATTTGATATGCATGCTCATGCAACGTTATGAAACACAAAGCAGAAATGGTTACAACGTATGTTCTTATACATTCACCCTACTAAAATGATGTATTTACTTATTTATTTATGTATTTATTTATTAGTTTATTGGCTATAGTATAAATACTCTGGTGTATCTTCACACATTGCACTTCATTGCATAACTAACATGTTTTTTTCCAACCTGCAATTGTCCTCAGTCAGTCAAACATCCACAGTCCTCCACAGGTTCCAAAGCTCATGTCTAACATCGGTCAACAGCACCAAAGTCTGCTTTCCAATGACAAAAGAATGAAAAATGCAGTGTTTTGTGTCTGAAGCGTGTGTCTCTGATGGAAATCATGGGGGGATCTCATTCATAATGCAGGTAGGCAGCGGTTAAGGTCTGACGCACTGAAGGATATCATGGAGAGAGTGACACCGTACAGGCAGTGGCCCCTGTGCCATGCTTGAGTGGAGCTTCCAGAGGGCCACGCCACCCTGCATAGTTTCTCTGGCTGGTCTCCGAGGCCAAACCAAGACCTGGATGACCTCCAGGGGAGGGCTTAAGTGAGTATGGTAAGGAGTGTGTGTTTGTGTATCTGTATGTGTGTGTGTGTGTGTGTGTGTGTGTTTGTGCTGAGATGGGGACAGGTCTACGCATCTGCCCGAGAGAGCCAGGGGCTTTTCTGGCAGGGACCACAGGCTGCAGCACATTCTGACAGAACAAGTGTTGCATGAGATGCGCCGCTGGGTCTCCGAGATCCAGGAGCAGGTGTTGTTCATCGGCAGCTGCGCTGGAGCGAAGACCCCTGAGCACCCCGAACGCCAGGCCAGGACCACTTTGCCATAAACACAATCCCTTACACACTTGTGCACACGTACCTGCATACTAAGACACACTAATGATAATGGATTCAGGGCGATTAGGCAGCCAGATACTAATGGATCAGAACACACGAGCACACGGGGACTCGCTGAACTGCTGTCCAGAAAAGCAGAGTGAAGGTGGAAAAGGGCTTAATGTTCATGAATGCAGTGATGTGTTCAAGCTTTTAGGATATTTGCTTTGGTAAATGCAGGCAATATATTATGTTCAGGAAGAAAGGGCAAACCATAAGGGCTCTGGGTAGAACTGGCTTTGGAAAGTCAATGCTTGTGACTTTCACCATTATTGTAATGTCTTCTGCTCATTGAACTTTCTCTAATAAGAGCCATTTTACAATATTTTTAAATTGCTTAGTGGCATTCTACCTGTTCGTCTATTATGCAACCAAATATTTGTGGAAATTGTTGTATTTACATACGCAAATAATAATAATTTTGCCATTATATCAATACGGAAAAAAAGAAAAACTGGTATAGTTGGTACAGGTTTATTTTGCCTATAGAAAACCTTTATATCCCTTTGAAATAGTGACAGGGTTTCAAATAATGGGCAGCATGGTGGCCTGGTGGGTAGCACTGCCACCACACAGCAAGAAGGTCTTTTGCTTTAAGACTCAGGTGGAGCAGTCTTGGTCCTTTTTATATAAAGTCTGCATGTCATGTCCATGTGGGCTTTTTTCTGAATACTCCAGTAACCTTCCACAGTACACAACTTTGGTCACTGGACTACTATCCTGCAGTGACTTTGAATTGTGGTACACTCATACCAGTGAAAAACACTAACGCACACCACGAGTGTCACTGCAGTGCTGAGAATGATCCTCCACCCAAATATTACCTGATCCGTGGGGATGCTGTTTGTGTCCTGACCATCGAAGAACAGTGAAATAAACAAACAAAGTATGTAGAGCAAAAGATGATATAACTGTAGAACTACTAAGTGCACCTAACTGGTAAGTGGAGATCAATGAGTAAATGAGATTTTTTTTTTGTCTAAGAGATGGCTTTCTGCCAGGTCATGTGTCAAGCATTTCTGGGTTAATGTTTAACCCAGCATGACCTGGCCTGGATATATAGGTTACAAACACTGAACAAATGACCAGCTATTTGTCCAGATGACATAAGGGCTGACTGATCACTTGTTTCATATAAACATTTATGCGCTTTTACTTACAAGTGTATGAATGATGTCATTTACAGTACTGACTCTAAAACCAAAGTCCAAATGCTTTGAATTAATAATTAGGTTCATATGGACATGGTGCAGATTTAACAAGGTTTAAAAAGCCAGCCAGGAGTCACGCTTTAAAGAACTGACAGAACAAAGGCATGTCTTTAAACACGAGGTATATATTATAATTACAACAAAGGAGCATATAGTGGAAACACACAGCGTGTCTAAACAAAGGAACAATGGTAAGAAAAATAGTCAGGTCGCTCTAGAAATTTGCAGTTCATGTACTTTGGTAAAATAGTCTAGAGATGAGCTTAAGTATTCAAAATAAAATGAAATAATAATAATAATTTAATAATAATAATGTTTGTAAGCAGTGTATTTACACACTGATGAGATGCTATTTGGTGCCTTAATGGACACGAAAGTAAAACAGTGGCTAGAGAACTAGAGAACACCAGGCTTTAAAGAAGTGTAGCAATCTGCTGTATAAGCCAGTATATAAATTAGTTCAGATGGAATTTATTTCTTTGTTATTTCTTAATCAAATCACACACTTGATTGCATTCAAAACACCTGATCAAAGAACTGAGCTATTGAGCTACCCTGTCTGTCCAACATCAGCAAGTAGTTGGAAGGAGAAATTAAATCAACTTCCAACTGAATTAACTACTAAAGGACACACATCCACGCTACCACCATATTATTAAACTATAAAATACATTATAAAATAGAGGAAAAACCATAAGCATGTGGTTCTTAACTTACCATTACTTTAAACAGCCAATGGATGACATGAGCCTGACATTAATTTAAGACTTGCGATTAAAAGTCAGGGCTGCCCAATGTGCAGCCATAAAAATCACTATAACACTGTCATGTCACTTGTTTCAGAGCAAAGCAGTGAGTCAGCATTATAGACACATCATTTAAAGAGCTGTCAATGTCCAGCAAAGCCCAGGTTCCAGCCAAAATCAGAGCCGGTGGCTGAGTTTGTAATGGTTCAGTATGTTAAGCTTAAGCAAACTTTCTGGTCAGCCATCATTAGTGTGTGGCAGTCTCGTTATATTTTATTGTAGTGCTCTGTGAAAACTATCAGGACCGAAACCATGTTACATGTCAGAGTAATAGCCAGAAAACCAGGTCTCTCTCTCTTTCTCTCTCTCTTTCACTCTCTCGTTCCACCTCTCACTCTTTCTCTCCAGAGTTTCAGCCTAACCTTCCGGCCCATTACTGCTCATTGTAGGATGGTGGTGAAGAATAATTGCATGGCTGGGTGACAGGCCATCTATCCATGTAGACCCATGCCGTTTCCTTCAGGAGCACGGCCCAGTAATAGCAACATGCCCCGGAACAAAAGCTGGAAAATGTACCTCGTACCTGCCTGGATGTTTTTAGGCCATTAAGAATATCCTGCCATCTATATAAACCTGGAGAGTGGTGTTGCTCACCTTTGCTGTACTGTTAGTGGCTAATACTTTGATAGATCCATGACTAGTTCTATAAATGCTCATTGTGCTTCATTCCCAGTTCCAATTTCTGTCTCTCTATCTCCTGTTTTTTTTTAAAGGGAGCTGCAATCTGCACAATTACTATAAAACAGTCAAATGCAAGTTTGAACACCCCCTGATATTGGGTCATTGCCCTCTTGCACGACCTAGCTACATGTATTAGACTAAAACATGCTGTACCCCCCTGTTTTCAATGCTTTTAAATTACAATGAAACAAAGCAAACACACGCCATGGATCTAGGATGAACATTACTGTGTATTCCTTTAAGAAGTGTCATACATTTCTGTCAAGAAACTAAAGTTTTGTCTCATCAATCTGCAGGACATTGTCCCACTAGCAATGTAAAATATTCTTTAGAAATACTGTTTTTTTTAGGTCAAGATTTAAATGATTACAGATCAGCACACATACATTGTTCAGCTTGGCATGTCATTAATCAATGTGTTTAACAAAGATTTGATAAGCACAGTTTTTTGTAGGTTAACAACCTATTATTAATACTTGGATCAGAATCAGAATGTGTTTTATTAGAGAAGGAAGAATTTGCTTACATTGAATTTGACTTTGACTGACTTTATTGACAAAATCAAGCCTGTAGCCAGCTATGAGGTCAATGAGATCCAGACCACAGTAATTTTTGTTGAAAAAATATGTTAGAAGGAATGTGAGTGCAGTCCCTTGAATTATCAGCACTTTCACTAACATGGGCTGGAATTAACACGCGTTGGCAGGCAACATACTATTTGGTAAGACAAAGCAACAATCATTATGCCATTCTTCTGTAAGAAATGTTCATAATAGTAGCCTGGTACAGTGTCTGTAGTACAGGACATTATACGAAACACTTGAAATATGCCTACTTTGGCCATTTTTAAGTCTAGACTAGGTTTTTGTGAATTGTATATTGTATTTTACACAATGCCATTGATCAAAAAACATTCATTCATTAATTTTTCTTATACACTTAATTCTAGCTGGTCGCACATGGCTCTGGGCAAAAACAACCATAGACAGGGTGCCAAGCTATCGGTTGGCACATACACTCACACAAGGGCACTTTGGAAATACCAATTAACCTAACCAGAGTACTTGGACAATAGTGAGGACACGCCAATTCCACGTCCATGGTTGGGATCGAACAAGGGATCTCGGAGCTGTGAGGTCACATTGCTAGCTACAGCACCACTGTGCTGATAAAAACAGTAACTAAAAAAGTGTAACTAAGTAATTCAATTACTTTTAACAAATACGGTGTTCCCTCGCCACTTCGCATTTCACATTTCGCGGCTTCGGTGCATCGCAGGTTTTCAAAAAATATTAATGGAAAAAATATATTGCACAATTTATCACAAAATTGATCAAAATATATAAAAAATATTTATTTTAACAAAAAAAGGAATGTTATAAATGATAAAATATGATGATTTACAGTAAATAGCTGTTGTATCTACTCAATGTGTAGGAT
>JAUZSU010178064.1:0-12723 GCA_034780255.1 Parotocinclus maculicauda | reverse complement strand
TTCGGTTCTTTAGGATTTGGTCCAAATAAGCGGCTGGTCCCATTAACCGGTGGTCCTATTAACCGGAATCGACTGTACTTGCGTGCCTTTTCTTAGGTGTAGACATTGATGTTGTTAACAGGCAGCCAGGGTGCCAAGTTGAGATCATGCGACAGGGCCAGTGTGAAATCAAGCTTCCTGCACTGACAGAAATTCTGAGTACTCCCGCATTTAATGTATTGTTCCAACATGATGTATAACCAACTGTAGTGTGGGTCAGTTTTGTTTAGGAAGCAGCACAAGTAATAAGAGTAGTCCAGTCACACAATCTGCATGTCACAGGCATGTAGACTATTGATCTGTCTCTTTCTGTCAAATCCTGACTCTTGTGCTGTAGGGTTATTGGCAATAAATATTCAAACTAAATGCTGATATTCTGAATTTTTTTGCAGGCTCAGGTCATGATTCGGGCTCTTGAGGATCACAGCCAGAGTTTGGAGGAGAAGTTTAGAGCACTGCTTCGAAGAAAGACTGCTTATCTCACCAAGATCACAGAATTATCCAGTAAGATGTCCTGAATCTACCAACCTTATCCTAGAATATCAGCTAATTATTTACAATTTTGCTTTTTATTATTCCAACAAAGAATCTTAATATCTGCAATTTCACAGAATTATTTGTAATCACAGCTTATTAATAGAGAATTGCAAGCCTATAAATGCAGTAGTTCTCTGTTTACGTTCAGTTGTCGAAACCGCCCCATACTGCACACTATGCCAAACAAGGATTACAATAAAACATTTAATGCTGGAGTGTACTCTTTATAACCGTGGAAGACAGCAACTCCTATCAGCAAAAACCATAAAAGAACTCTTCACCAAGACAAAAGCAGCAACTCTCTTAAAATTCCTGTCGTTAACAAAACTGAAGAAACAAATATAAATGAACATACATAGACCTAAACCAAACGAAATAATTAAATAAAAGACTGATCCCAACCCTCCTGCCATGAATATGGCCCAAAAGGCAAACATGGCATAAAAAAACAAACAAACGTTCAGTTGTAACTAGAGATGTGTCAATTGCTATTTTCTTACATTTACGGCATTTAACAGATGCCCTTATACAGAGCAACTTACAAGAATTAAAATTCTTACAATTCAAACAATTGTGGGTTAAGGGTCTTGCTCAAGGACCCAACTGTGGCAGCTTGGCAAAGGTAGGATTTGAACCCCATTTTTCAAATGTAAGACTGGCCAATTGTTCTGTCCAATAAGGCTGGACATTTTTAATTGCTTGTTCCTTGGATGTCCCTACTTAAGAATCTACTGAGGAGGGAGGAATAAAAATAAATCTTTATTTTTCAGCACTTTTAAATTTCTCAAGGACTATGTGGAATCTGGAAAAAAATTAAATGAACAAAAGAAAACCGTTGGCTCTCCACCAGAGGGTGAAAAAAGCTTAAATAAATGTGTTATATATATATTTTTAATTAATTTTATTTTATTTTATTTTTTGAATTTTAACCATTGGTGCTTGGTGCTACAGCGGATCTGAGACATACAAAAAATATACATATACTATAATATACATATTCTTCAAATATGATCGTCGGCGGATCCGAGCAATAAAAAAAAAATCTATATAGACTATTTTGGTTTAGCTTTTATTTTATTGGAAAGTTCTATGATTAAAAATGGATAGCAGCAGATGCTGGCTTGTCTGGCTCTGGAGTGTTAGCTTTAGCTTTATCATATTCCACATATTGAGTGAGGTGATGCTGTTTTAAATGTCTTATTGTTGTGAGTTTTTGGACTTCTTCCTCCACTGCTTACTTTTGTCATGCATGGACTTACTGTGAGGAACTAGAACACTGAAGACATGGCTGTAACTCACATAACACCACCACTGCTCCCTTATAAGTATATTAGAAGATACAGTGGAGAAAAATAAGTATTTGATCCCCTGCTGATTTTGAAAGTTTTTACTTTGACAAATAATTAAAGTCTATGATTTTTATGGTAGCTTAATTTGAACAATGAGAGATGGGATATCAAAAAGAAAATCTAGAAATGTAATATTTAAATAAAAAAAATAATTTGCATTTCATTTAGGGAAATAAGCGTGATCCCCTAAAAACCATGACTAATGTTGGCTCCCACAGACCACTGACACACCCTAAACTCAGTGTCATTACCTGTCAAATTGTCACCTGTATAAAAGTCAGTGGGATCAAATACTTATTTTCTCCACTGTATTTAGGAAGGGACACTAGTGGAGCACAACCTAAATTTGACATGAGCGTGTGTCAACACCAGTCTGTCTAATAATCAAACACACAGTTTAAAACAGAATTGATTTGGGAATGTTGGTGAACGCAGTGTGGTTATCTATGACCAGCACAGAATTGGTTGTGAGACTAATTGACAGATTATTGATCACAGCTGATCAACTGAAAACTGTAAGATGCTAGTCACGGGACAATCAATTGGTTTATCTCTAGTCGAAACCATTATATTGTAACTCTGGCATGTTGGTGTCGTCCTTTTAAAGATTTTGTTTAGCCTTTACCATGAAGTCCATAAAAACTCCCTAGTCTCAGATGAATTCAAATGTATTCTACATACATTTTCCTTAATATTATTATGGGATTTATTATAGTGGCTGTGGACAAGAGTTCCAAATTCTCAAGCAACCATACTGTAGGTGGATCATCACCCACAGTTAAAACAGGTATTGCTTTGGTTGTGCAATTTAAGATTCTGTACATATTTATTAATTTCTTTTCTTATTTCAGAAATGTAGCTTTATAATTAAATCAGGAAACGAAAGCTTTTGTAATGGTACTTTTTAATACACTACTCACAACATGGGATATTTCATTTTTTAATAAAAATGAGTTTTTTGGGATATGTTTTTGTGATAAACATGCACATTTAGAAAACTTTGCTTTTGGCTCGAACTCATTTTAATTCAGCTTTTTGTTTTAATAGAAAATACAAACTTGAAGGAAGACGGTACGCAGGAGAAGCGCACTTCAGTGTCAACGCCTCAAATAAATCCCCGACGCCTAGACGTTGAAGGGAACAAACTCCCACCTCGTTTGGGATTATGGAAATCCCTTAACTACATACGTAAAAGATCTAAGAAATCACGGCAGCCTAATGTTACCACTACAGGTTCGTCTCGTATAGATCAAATCTCTATCTTGTTTGTAGGTATGTAGATGTTAGAAATAAGCAGTTTCTTTAAATTAAGTTTTTTTTTTTTTAAGCACATTTCATATTTTAAGCTGCTTTTCGAATTGCTTCACAAAACAAGAATACAACGAAACGAAATAATCAAATGAATACAACTGTAAATTCGCATGTCCTATGATTCTAGTCTGGTCATACCATCCAAGGAAAACTCATTTAGGGATAAAACTTTCTCTATCAGGGGAAAAAACTTCCTGTAGAAGGAAACTGGATTAATTTATTTACTTATTGACTTATTGTATTTATTTACTAATTCTTTAATCATTCTTTCAACCACGTGTTTTCCTCACTACATTTCCCATCACGTGATTCCTTAGTATGGTTTCTGCTGAATGTGAAGTTATGTGAATTATTGTCAGTTGAAATATCAGTATGTCAGGCCATTGCAAATAGAGTAGCAATTCCACAGATTTGTGAGTAGACGATTTAAGTTCCAACAGAATGTTTATCCTGAGTTGGATTAAGTGGGTATAGGACATAAAAATAAATAAATGACATGCTATACAGCATAATGAAACTTCTGTCTGTATTTTTGTTTGGAGTTGCCAGTTTAGGAGAATAGCTTTTCTGCATAAAGACTTTTGTTTTTTGATATTTGCAACTGAAGTGTTACATTAATCTAACTTGAATAGTCAGACTTGTGTATGTACTAAAACAAAAACAGCCCTAGCCTCCGATGCATACCTTGATTATTAATATGGTTCTGGGATTTATTACAGTGACTGTGGACAAGAGTTCCGATTCCTCAAACAGTCATACTGTGAGCAGCTTACCATCCTCAATTAAAACAGGTATTATTGTACATATTTCAGTTCATCTTTTCTTATTTTAGTAATATGGCTTTATTATCAAGTCAATCAACTGATGTTAATAATTTAGATTATTGCAGTAGCTGAAGGCTTACTGTAACTGAGACAAGTGCTTTTCATTGAGATTGCTACACGGACTTGGCACAGGAAGCCAAGCTTTTTGCATCAGTGTTGTCAGTATTGATAAGCTATTCTGCAATGTTTGTTTTAGAAGATTTTGTTCGGATTCTTCTGGCACAGAAGCCCAGTGGTCTGCCTCCAGTAGTTAACAAAAGTCTCTCACCGGAGCCCAAGCCAGCTGGTACCATTTTATTGCAAATCGGCTTCTCATTAAATTGAATTGTTGGACTATGGATGCTTGTTTTTGCCACTTAATTATGGCAAAACACCATTTACTGTAGTAGAAGTCATTCTTGGTATAATTAATAAAATAAATAAATGTTGATGGTGCCCCAAAAATAAGTATATGATGACATGGATAATTCTGAGCCCGAAACCAGACTTGATTTTCATACCTCACATGACCAAGACAGTCCTGCCCTGCTGGTGATCCAAATAATTGAAGTATTGATTTCTGTCAGCTGTCCTGCAACTCCTTAATCATATTGCCTGGTGTTCAAACCCTTAAGGCTTTTTCACATCGAGTCCGATTTTTATGGACAGTAAATCAGGTTTTGAAAAAGAAAACACATACAGTATCTCAAAGTAAATACACCCCTCAAATCTTTGTAACTAGTTTCTTTTCATGGGACAACACTGAAGATATGACACAGTCCCTGTGTGCCCTCAAAATAACTCAACACACAAACAATAATGTCTAAACCCCTGGCAACAAAAGTGAGTACACCAAATGGCCAAACTGTGCCCAAAGTGTCACATTTTTGTGTTGCCATTGTTTATTTTTCCAGCACTACCTTAACTCTCTTGGGCATGGCGTTTACTAGAGCTTCACAGGTTGAGCATGGGATCCTCTTCAACTTCTACTTCTCCATGACTACATCAGAGCTGGTGGATGTTAGAGAGCTTGTGCTCCTCCACCTTCTGTTTGAGAATGCCCCACAGATGCCCAATAGGGTTTAGGCTTGGAGACATGCTTGATTTTTACCGTTCTTTAGCAATGCATTGGTTGTCTTGGAGGTGTTTGTGGCAATTGTCTGCCCTCCAGCCCAGTCTCCAAAGGGAAGGGCTCATGCTCTGCTTCAGAATGTCATAGTGCATGTTGACATTCATGGTTCCCTCAATAAACTGTAGCTCCCATGCAGCCCCAAACTAAGACATTCCCATCACAATGCTGTAGGCAAAGGCGCACTTTTGTCTTTGTACTCCTCCCCAGGTTGCCGCCACACATGCTTGGCACCATCTGAACCAAATAAGTTTATCTTGGTCTCTGCAGACCACAGGACATGGTTCCAGCAATCCATGTGGCATGTCCAGCAAACTATTTGCGGGCCGTCTTGAGCAGCATCTTCAGAAGAGGCTTCCTTCTGGGATAACAGCCATGCAGACCAATTTGGCAGTGTAGCTTATGGTCTGAACACTGATAGATAGCCAGCAAAAGGAGCTTAGGGAAATCATCCTATGTTCTTCTTCCCTTGACCCAGTCTAACATTACCCTTTTGCTCTCCAAAACATGTTGTTCTTTCTTGACTTTTGGACAAAAACTGAAAGGGCAGTTTTCACTGGCTTGACTTTTGGTACCCATGTAATAAATGGTGCCTTATTGAACTTAAAAACAAGCTTCTGTAGTCCACTAATCACATCACTTATAAGATATAGCTTTTCTGTCACTCAATTCTTAATACTAAATTCAGAGCATACTAATTTGTAATTGTTGTCTTTGCAGAAAAAGTAGTTTCAGCTCTGCCGAAGATTGTGTTGCAGTCGTTTTGCAAGCCTGATGCTGAACAGCTTTCAGACAATGTAAAGGCTGCTCTCCCAGCTTCTTCTACATTCACTAAATCTGCAGAACTGTCACAGTCTGGTACGTCAGATCTTCAAGAGGAAAAAGGAGGAATGGAAAATGGTGATTCCAGGAGAAGCTCCAGTGGAGTGGAGAAAACGTTGCCTGAGCTCTCAAATGAAGAGGAACCAAGCACGTCCCCAGTGGTCAAGGAGAGTGATGTTCAAAACGGCACTTTATCTGAATTAGAACCGAGCAAGATTGCCTCTACATGTTTGGAAGTGAGAAATAGAAGATCAAAAAAAGCAGTCACAGGGAAAATCGTATCCAATCCTGATGCCTTGGGACCCAGACAGCTGAGGACCAGGCCTCTTGTTGCAAACAGAATGGCCACAAGGAGAACTCCTGCCAAAAAAAGGAACAGGATTATTTAAGTGCTGCGACTTGTTCATTTGATTTAGTCTGAGTACACACTCCTCTCAGAACATCTCTGTATGTTCCTGTACAAAACCCTACAGAGAGTAGCAGATGTTGTAATATGGCCCTGTCTATCAGAAGACTGTTTTTCAACTTTTAAGGATGGTGCAAATATTTACCCGAGCTTCAGCTGGTTCTTTTTGAATATGTACTGTTGAACACAACATTAAATTAACGTATAAATACTGTTACATGTGGGCAAGGGGCCAATGAGTCCCATATTGGGGTAAAGTTATTGGCATAATCTTTTTCATATGTCCATTAAAATATGAAATATGATCTTGTTTCATGTTCTTTTCAATCATTTTTTTTTTTACAGTAATCCATGCTCTGTGTGTGTGTGGACTCAGCATGCGAAGTATAATACTGTAAAAAACAAGTTCTTACTAAATTCCAGTCAACGTTTGAAAAACTTATCCACTGTGACCTGGCGCGTTCTATTGACGGACTGCACTTAAAAAAAATCAAGAAAGTGGTGGGCGTGTTCTGGTTTTGTTCTTGTCAACACAACTTTTCGGATTTCCTGACCTTTGATAAAAGCATACATTTTCCCGGAGATCACAAAAATCCTCCCATAAATCGCTGATCTGCTTTTGCATTGGCTAAGTGGCAACTTGTGGCTCCTTTTTTTGTAGTAAATGGAAATGTTAGGCAAAGTCCTGTAGGTGGCAGTAAAGGGCTGGGGAGAAACTCTGGAGTTTTCAAGTAGTGATGCCAGAGACGAAGAACTTTGGTCCAAATAAGCGAATAACATTACACACATATAGTAGGATTTGTTTCGGTACTTTAGGATTTGGTCCGAATAAGCCACTGGTCCCATTAACCGGTGGTCCAATTAACCGGAATCGACTGAATGTGTGTATATATCTAAGCGATGCAGTAGGGGTGTGTTTTTGTGTTACGCTATTATGAATGGATCAGACACAGCAGTGCTGCTGAAGTTTTTTAACACTGTAGATGTGTCCCAGTTCAGGGGCTGTATCATTGTGTGTCTTCTAAGGCATGTATTTTGTACACCTCTGAAGTCTAAACCGAAATATTTTTCAGTTTGTGTCACAGCAACGGACCTCAAACGATGGATCTTTCATTACCAAGGAAAAGAGAGTTCATCTTCCAGCCACACGTCAGACTTTGTAATGGGACAGCCTAGTTCTCCACTTATACAATTGGTCTTCAAATGCGGCCTTTAAAGGGTACAGCTTGAAATGAGACACAGCTTGTGTTCACTCACTGTGCAGGCTGTTAAACACGTCTACCGTATTGCTCCGCCTTGTAGATTGAAAGTCCGAGTCAGTAGCTTGTTTGTTAATGAGGTTTATATACTGCTCATAGAAATGAGATCTTGTATTAAACATCCTCTAATCCTTCAGCAGGGGGTAGCACCATTTCTTTACAGTGAGAAGGTCCTGGGTTTTATCTCAGGTGGAGGGGTCTGGATCCTTTTTGTGTAGAGTCTGCATGCCCTCTCCATGTCTGTGTGGGTTCACTCTGAGTTCTCCAGTTTCATCCCACAGTCCAAAGAATGCTTTAGGTTAATTGATTATATGACAGTGCCATTCTGTCTCCTGCTCCTTCCTTGCGCCCCATGTTGGCGTTTAGGTACCGGCTTTTCCTGCGACCCTGATCAGTGAGTGAATTACTGGTGCCTTTCTATCAGTTTGTACCAATCTGGTCATTCTCCTCTGGCGTCAACAAGGGATATTTGCTTAGACTGTTACTATTTGGATATTTTCATTTATTTTCTGGACTATTCTGTGTAAACTGTAGAGATGATTGCATGTATATCTCAGTATATCATTAGTTTCTGAAAAGTCAAACTAGCACCAACAACAAGAATACCACTTTCAAAGTCACGGATCACATTTTCCCTCTGCTGATGCTGAGCTTGAACTTTAACAGCTCCTCTTGACCATCTGTATGTGCCTAAATGTAATGTAAACGTGTATATAAATGAACGCTATGAGTACTGTAGCAAGTATGGTGCTATTGGTGGGAAAATTTAAAAAATATATTAATTGATATAAATACCTTTCAATTAAAAACAAAGGTTATTGGCTTAGTCACTGTATAAATATGCAATTCATACTAAAATTTGAAAGACTAGTCTTAAATGGCGAAAGTAAACATTTCACACAGTTTATTTATTGCATTCCAGGAGGCACGGTGTACGATGGGGACTAGTCTTGAGATAACACTGCGTATGTCGCTGAAATGGCAACTGATGCTAAAAGCGACGTGAAATGAAACGAATAAACAATTTTTGAAATGCATTACGACACGTTATCTAGGACAGACATTTATTGTAAACATTTGCTCATAATCTCCGTTTGTCTCTCCCCCTTCCGAGATCATGGTACAGCCCAGGTAGAGGCGTGCATGTGTGCGCGTGCACGAGTTGATTGGATTTTTTTCTGCAGATCAACAAGATGTTCGCTTGTTACTCACATTCTCTAAACGTCTTTTAAACGTGCGGGTTGTTTTACTGAATCTTCCACACTTTCGTGTTATAGGCTAGATTGTAGTTAAACTTTAGGTCTCTCATGAGGTCGTTATGAAGAGTTTACATTAATTAACGTGTTTCTGTAAACATGGAGAGTTCGACTATTAAAAGCAGAATTAAAAACTTGTTACGCTCACCGTCTATGAAACTGAAGAGGAACCGAGAAAACTTCACTAACAAGGTAGTAACAGTCCTGCTTAATTGCTTTATTTAAACTGAACACAATCAGCGCACGAGATATCCAAAGTTATCCACACTTAAATCACTTAATTTAGAGAATCAGAATCCGACTTTATTGCCATTGTCAGTGAACAGGATTCACGGACTAGGAATGTGTTTCGGCATAAAGGTGCACATGAAACAATATGATAGTAATACAAATGAGACTCTTAAGTACAAAGTAAAATAAAAATAAGATAAGATAATAAAATAAGATTTAAAAGTCAGTTTGATCATGGGTTAGCTACTGAGAACTACAAGGCACAAACGTCGAATTCGCTACGGACTACATTTCCCGTAATGCCCCTGTAGCTTATTAACGTTTTTAATTAGAGCCAATTAGGTTTATAATTGTAGAATGTAAAATTGCAGTGACCACTAAAGCTGAGACATAAACTGAAAAATATGAAAAAAAATATATATTCCAGTATTCCATTTGTGTATATGTTCTGCTCTGGCCCAGGTGTTTTTTTTAATTATTCTCTGCTGTTCCAGTTGAATCTAGAGAGAGCACTTGGAATCACAACTTCAGGAAGCAGTGGATTGACATGTGATCCTTGCACTGGAACTGTTGCCTATCCAGCTGGGTGAGTGTTGAGTGATTTTATTATTAACAGCCTAAAACTGCTTATTATGTAAAAGTATGAGTGGCTTAGGACCCTATTATCCCAAGTATATAGATGGTCATTAATGTTTCCTTAATCGTACAGGCTGTACCCTTATGAGATGATTTCCTTGGGCATATTTTGCATATAGTGTGATTGCTAACCGTGCCTGAGCATGGAGCTGGATGCCTACTACCTCCATAAAAATGTTTTCATACATTCAGCACGAGTAGTGTTGAAAAATGTCCCTCATTGCACCGTGAATTAATGTACTTGTATTATAAGGCATATGAACGGACTGTGTATCAGTGTGCCTAAAGCAACTGAAAAAAAGGTCTAATCAAGTAAATGGGCTCATGCACAGAACGTTTAAGCATACTGTGAGTGTAGGCCAGTGGGGGAGGGGGGAGTGGGGTGTTCAGTAATGCGCTGGCACAGTACAGAGCAACCAAGCATAATTTCAGTATGCTCTTGTATGACATCACATGAACATAGGTTTTTAAGGCGTTTAGTATCCATCCGTTATCTTCCGCTTAATCCAGATGAGGTCGCGGGCCCACTCAGCAACTCTGTGCGCAAGGACAGGTACAACCCTAGATGGGGTGCCAATCCATCGTGGGGCACACACACAGTCACACAGTAAGGGTCACTTTAGAAACACCATTTAACCTAACAAGCATGTCTTTGGACTGTGGGAGAAAACCGGAGCAAACCCACGTATACATGGGAAAGACCCAGGCCGCTCCACCTTCACATTGAACCTGGGATCTTCTTGCTGTGAGGCAGTGATGCCAGGCATTTAGGATCTACCAGTAAATGTTTGAAAATTGTTATGGGTTGTGGTTCTACCAATTGCCCAGGGTTTAAGAGGAAAGGGCTGCCAGTCCATCGAAGGGCAGGGAATAATTCTTCCTTTTGGCTTGCCCTCATTCAAGGACAGTGGAACATGCCTGCATGATGCCCAACCCCACTGATAGGATCAAACGTAGACTCTTGTAGACCCCGAGTGCCCACAAGCTGGATTAAAATGGGGAAAATAACCCATTCTGTTCATCTTTAGAGTATTGTGCTAGTATTCTATAGTCTGTGTCTTCTCTGTTATGTAAGCAGTTTCTGAATCTATACTGTTTTGACTGTGCTGCTGTTTTCCAGATGTGTCGTAGTGCTACTGAACCCCAAGACAAACAAACAGCAGCACATAATTAATACATCCAGGTAACATATGTGCATTTTAGTAAAAAAAATTGAATTCTAATGGTTAGGGTCATGATTTCTAATGTTGTCTGTGTGATTGTGTTTTCTCTTTTGTCCCCCACAGGAAAGCTATTACAACTTTAGCGTTTTCATCGGATGGCAAATATCTTGTTACTGGCGAGGTAATGTTTCTTCTTCAAGTGATCATTTCTATAATAAACTCAAGTCATGCTTGAGGAAATATCAAGTTAATGACATTTAAGATAAAATAATCCTTTATTCCCCACAATGGGGAAATGTACATTGTGCACTGAGTAGATGAATGTCACATCTTCTCTAGATGCAAAATAATAAAGTGCAAGTGCAGAGTCCTAAAGCTGCCTGACCTAATTTTGTAGCACACTTTTTCTCTGTGATCTGAAAGGCACATTCGGTAATTACAAACATCACTCTGGGTGAAGTGTGATGTAGGCATGTATTATTCCTGTTGGGCTGCAGGGATGCATTTGGCCTTCATTAATAATAACTTCTTCTTTTTTGGTCATTTAAAGACTCTAAATCAAATGAACTGTCCAGAGCTGTCCTTGTGTAGCTTAATGCAGCTACCTGGTGGTACCTGAGTCTAAATGCAATTGAAATGTATTTATTCAGCGCTTTTTAACAATGGACTTTGTCTCAAATCCAAAATTAACAGACCAAGAACCCTGTTTCGCAAGGCGGTGGCATGGAAAAACCTTTTAGACCCAGAAATAGAGGAAGAAACCCTTAGAGAACCTCATATTTCAATTACAATTCCTATGAAGTCGGGAAGTTGTGTAAAAACAGAATACAAAGACAAAATAATTAATGTCCAAATGGATAAACTATTGTTTTTTGCAAATATTCACTCACTCTAAAATGTGATGCCTGCAACACATTTCAAAAAGTTGGGACAGGGGCAACAAAAGAGTGGTTGCGGAATGCTCAAAAACACCTGAAACAGATGTGTCATGACCGTGTTTAGCATCCCCGAAAGGCATAGTTCTTCACAAGCAAGGATGGGGCAAGGTTCACCACTTTGTGAGCAACTGCGTGAGCAAATTATCCAACCGTTTAAGAACAACATTCCTTATCGTGCCGTTGCAAGGAATTTAGGCCTTTCATCATCTACAGTTCATTATGTTGTCAAAGGATTCAGAGAATCCTCGGAGAAATCTCTGCAAGTAAGCGGCAAGGCTAAAAACCAACATTGAATGCCGGTGACCTTCGATCCCTTAGACGACGCTGCATTTAAAAACAACATCATTCTGTAACGGGTTTTACCACATGGGCTCAGGAACACTTCAGAAAACCATCGTCAGTGAACACTTCATCACTCCATCTACAAGTGCAAGTTAAAACTCTAGCATGCAAAACGAAAGCCATATATCAGAAGCACTGCCGGCTTCTTTGGGTCCGATCTAATCTGAAATGGACTGACACAGAGTGGAAAAGTCGACATTTCTCGTTTTTGGAAATCATGTATGTCGTGTCCTCCGGACCACAGAGGAAAATGACTGTAAGGATTGTTATCAGTGCAAAGTTCAAAAGCCAGCATCTCTGATGGTATGGGGGTGTGTTAGTGCCCATGGCATGGGTAACTTGTACATCTGTAAAGGCACCATTAATGCTAAAAGGTACATACAGATTTTGGAGCAACATATGCTGCCATCCAAGCAACGTCTTTATCAGGGACACCCTTGTTTATTTCAGCAAGACAATGTCAAACCACATTCTGTACATGTTACAACAGCGTAGCTTTGTA
>JAUZSU010178053.1:0-12724 GCA_034780255.1 Parotocinclus maculicauda | reverse complement strand
ATTAGGGACAAATAGGGACAAATATAATTCAATTGTTACACTTGTTTATATATTAATGTAAAGCTGCTTTGTGACAACGTCTATTGTAAAAAGCGCTATCCAAATAAAATTGAATTGAATTGTTTCTGTGTTTAAATTCAAGTTGGTGTCAATCTTGATCTTGCTTAATGCATTCAGTTTAATGTGATACAGTGTCTACCTTGGAATTTCAAAGGTTGTGTGCCACCAATATACAGGACATACAAAACAAAGCTAAAAGTGTGTGGACACCCAAAATATTACATTATAAAACATGGGTAGAAGTATGGAACAGCTTCCCCCTGCTGCCCCTAAAACTGCCTTTACTCTTCTGAGAAGGCTTTCCATTAGACTGTGAAACATGACTGTTAGGTTCGGCACTGATGTTAAACAATAAGCTTTGGCTAACTGCAACACTCAAATATGTCTGACAAGATTATGGGCAGGGTTCTGTGAAAACCAAGTTTGTCAACAATGTTTGCTGACTATTTCTTTATGGGGCTTTGTTATAAGAGGGCAGGGCAGAAAAATGACAAACTGACTTGTTGGGGAGGTTGTAGCCACTAAAAGGGTTATATTGAAAGTCATTGAGGTGTTCAGTACAGCCCATCCCATTGACACCGTTTGTCTATGAAGATTCCATGCCTGAATGCTTCATATTTTGAACCTGTTGGGAGTGAGTCTGACTGAAATAACACATCACTATAATTAGAAGGACAGTCTACACACGTTTGGACATACAGTATAGTTTGCAAGCAAACAATTTATATTTGCTTAGTGCTTTGGCAATTCTGTACATCTTACTACCATTTCACAACAAAGTTTATCACAGCAGTATTATAGTTTGATAACCATGGTAACCATAAACACCACAACAAAGCCTATGTGTATGCTATAGACCCATACTAATCAAATGCAGGGTAGGTGTCCCTGTGTCCATCAAATCTAAACCTGAATCCATTTTTATTGTGTGTGCGTGCTTGAGAGTGCATGTGGTTGTGTATGTGTGTGTGTGTGTGTGTGTGTGTGTGAGAGAGAGAGAGAGAGAGAGAGAGAGAGAGAGAGAGTAACCAAAAGTGTGTGGAATAGAAAGCAGTGCAGCAGGCAAGGGGGATTTTGTGACTACTAATGAGTTGATGACATGAATGTGCTCAATAGACCCTTTTAAGCATCCCAGTCTACATTAGCATTAGTCGCTGAAAAAGGAATCTCACATACATCCATTCCTTCTCGTTCTCTTTTTTCACTCTGCACATATAGCTCTACAGAAGTAAATGAAATGTTATACATAGGTCATTTCAATCTATGAATTTGTGGTGTCCAGGGGCAACCGGTGGCCTGTTGGATGTTGGGCGTCTATCTTGCCTTGCCTTTGGCTGAAGGCAAAAATTCTTTGTCCGAGGCCTTCAGTTGCCAAGCAAAAGCAAGACCAAGTAAGGCAGAGTGAGATGTGTGTGATGGAGTCAGAATGGCCTTTCTCTGTCTTTCTTTTCTCTTCTCATACTTTTGCGATTGCTCTCTTTTTGAGGCTTGCCTTTGGTTCTTTTCTTTTGCCCTCTGAATGACAAGATAATATTGAAGCAGATCACTATTGTTTAGTATTCTCGGCAACGATTGGGCACGCTCATGCCAAATCAGATACGAAGCATTCTTTGCTTTTACTTATTAACTTAGCTCTTTATATGCGCCAGATTTCCATGAATGTATGTGTGTTTTGGCCTACTTGGTGACCCAGATACACACAGCCTAGTGTAGTTTGTCAGGGAATGGGTTTGCTGGAGCTATAACAGCTGTTGTGTTGGACTTCTCTCACTTCCTTTTACCAGTCTCCCCCCACCCGCAAACTTCTTCTTTCCCTTCTTCTTTTTACACTCTGTCAGAGGAATCAGGACTTGTTTTCAACTGGTGCCACTACATGTACACATTTGGCTTATTATTCACTGCAGATGGAACAGTTGTGAAATCTTTTTTTTCTGGTTCTTCTCTCTTTTGCTTAGCAAAAGTGTTGAGTGCATATTGTGTGTACAGTACGCACAATATATAGGCGTATATTCATACTTCATTATGAATACACTTAATCATTTGAATGCTAGGGGATTTTTTGGTGCTCTACATCAACCACCTGTGATACCCTACACACCCTATTTTGGTCTGCGTGGGTAGAGTGAGGGAGGAAATGACTATTTATGTCTGTACTGAAGTGCTTTCACATGCTTAATTGTATAAGAATTTGTTTGTGTTTTTTTTTTGTTTTGTTTTTTTTACTGAACCGAAACTGCGAAAAGTATATGCTCTTCTTTGGTCGTGTTGTACCTGGATATGAAACTTCTGTTGTAACTAAAGTCGGTACACACTTACAGTCTGTTTGCACCCTCAGGTTTTTGAAACAAATCACTTTTAAAGGAATGTGTATAAAAGTCTGTGATTAGCATTTGTCTGTGTGTCCTTACTTGTTGCTACATATACATGGTTACATAATTGAATCTCTGTACAGTATTATCTAGCACACCTGTTCATATGTGTGTACCGTGTAATCTAAACCCACAGTTCTGACATGTAAAAACAGTGTTTTTGTCTCAGCCCATCTGTCCTGGGACAGGGGGCATGGTAGGGTGAGGTCGACACTAAGCTGTATCCAGTTCTGCACTCTCATTTTAGTGAAATCAGATAATCTTATTAATAACTACTCCTACATTATACCACTCATTTTCTCATTACCACACTCTTTGTGGTTGCTTCTGTTCTCCTCTCTCCTTTCAGCAAAGATGATATGCTATCCAGTTCAGCTTGCTAAAATGTCACCCATTATCTGGTGACCATCTCTGCCATTGTATGTACTACATTAGCCTCTGCAAAGTATGTGGACAGGCAACCTTTTATCTGATAGAAAAACATGAGATGTTCCCATCCTTCTCCTGAACTTCTCGCTCCTACGTTGTTACCAGTATGTTACATGAACATTTACACTTAGTCATTTATCAGACACACCCACAGTTCAGAGTCACTAGCAACTGATGTACAATCCAAGTAACAGTAGGTTAAGGACATTGCACAAGGGCCCAACAGTGCTAGGATTTGAACTCTGGACCTTCTGGTCCATAGCAAAGTATGTTAACCGCTACATCACCACACTTCCAGGCTGTTGATCATCACCAAGTGAAATTGTTCTCATATTCCTGAGATTAGAAGAGAGTACATTTAAATCAACACTAGCTATCTTAAGCAAACCTGCCAGTTGAAACACATGTTCTGTTTTGGGTCAGTGAAGAAAATGTTTTCCCAGATACATCACACCTCCTACCCCTCTTATTTTTCTGCTGTTGGACATGTGGTCAACACATGCATTAAAGCCTAAAATATGTGTGTGGCAACCATCTAACTAAGCCATTCATTTAGAATAGGTTCAACCAACCTTCCAGGCCTCTGAGAATATTTACTTTTGTGAGGATAAAAAGATAAAATAAATTCATGTGTGTGGGTTTCAACCACTCATCACACATGACTTGCCAGCCACAACAATTGCAGTATCTGAGCCGTGTGTTGATCTTTATACAGCAGTCGTAAATATAAAACCACTTCCTCTGGAATTTTTTTTTTCATGTTTTGGGAATGTCCCTTAAACTTCTATAATCTTATCTGCTCAAAAAATGTAACTATGATTGTTATCAGTGACTTTCTCTAATAAAATGGTAGCTGAAATATTGATTTGAATTGTGTAGAATGCTCTGTAATGGTTGGTTAAATAAGAGTATTTACTAAAAATATAAATACACACATACACAATAATATCATTTACAAAAATAAACATATACAATACAAAACCTCATCAATAAAACTACAGAATAATTATGTGTATTAATACTGTACAGTAAATGTATTTCATGTCAGGCATGCCTCATATTTTGTGTTTCGATTGTCTGCTTTAATTACCTAACCCCGCTTAGTGTTTATTGGGTTGACATTTAAAAAATGAAATCAATTTGATGATATAACACAATTACGACTTAAACAGCAGCCACATGGAATTCGCAGTAATTTTCTGTCCCAGGCGGGTGTCACACAGTTGGCTGTGACTGAGGGAGGTGAGGCCAGAGGGGGATCATCATCCTGGAAACCCAAATGCGACCCCGACTCAGCACTGTTGATGCACTCTATTTCAGGGTATATGCTTACATGCACCCTATAATTCCCTGGATGTGCTCTGGACCCTGACCAGGAGGGTTAAAAAAACATGGAAAAAACACTTCCAAGAGCTGCTAATAACAAACTGCATTATGATCTAGGAGTAGCATTTTAAACTAGAGGTTCAAATTATGTACTGTCGTTCAGATCTCAGTAAAACATTCAGAATAAAGTGATTAGATTCATTGTATGAGAGAAAGTAATTAAGAGACATTGTTATGGGAGAAACCTCATCATAATGTTAGCGAGGGATATCCTGTCCCTTTGTGTCCTGTTCTGCAGTCCTATGGACAGGAAACTCCTGTATCTTCTCCCTCTCCACTGGACTACATGCAAGCTCTTCCTTTATTCCTTTGCTCATTAATTTTACTTTCCTCACTCTAGGCCAACAGGAACCTTGCTGTGACCTACTTTTGTGAAAACTCAATTGCAAGGGCTATGCCAAATGTTTCACCCAGAAGCACAGGCATTATGGTCTAATGTAATAACTTTCTCAAAGTGTATGTGATTTGGGATTCTCCAGTCAGATGAGCATCCAAGGAAAGACAGTGGTAACAAAGTGGTGCCAAAGGGTTGGTATCAATCTAGATAGGTAGAAGACAGATACATTATTAATCAAAATTAAATTAAATTAAATCTTTCCATTATTGTATATGCTTTCAAAGGTAGCCATGTCAGTGTTTAACTCTTTTCCCAGTAGCAATTATAACTGATATTTGATAAGGTATAAACTGATAAGATAAGGATATATGCAACTATGGGAAAATCAGATGTATAAAATGAGTGTAGAGAACTCTCCCTTAAGCCACTTTCCCTCCTATCTCTATTTCTGCTCTAGTCTGGCCTGCTACCTTCTAGCATTCCTGTGCAGAGACCTTCAGAGTGGAAAATCTGCATCATCATCATACCATTATCTTGGTCTGAAGCACTCCAGTGTAATATCAAGTCCTTAATAATTCATACACAAAGCGACAAAGACCTGTATGTTCAGAGCTTGGTGTGATTATGGATAGGGGAGGAGTTGAAGCTTTTTCATAGGTCACCCTAATGATCTGCTATTCTACTGAACCAGGTTTATGAGTGGCTGGCAGCCTCATTAAGATTTGCTCATAATTAGACTTTCCAGCCAAAACCTAAAGCCAAAACATCTGCATCAAGTTCATATCCTGTGCTCTAACTGTAAGCCACTCTCCATCAACCTACCTCTTACAGTACTGCTAGTCAGTCCCCATAGAAACCCAGCTGGCATAAGGACACAGAGTTAGTCACAGAAATAAGTCATCACATTGCAAAAAATAATAAGGACTCTATGATGTCTTCATTATGTACACACAGATTAGATAAGTTTTTAGCACTGCCCTCATGGTCTTAATTCTCTTTCTTTCGCCTCTGATTTCAGATTTGCATGTGGAGTGGGTTTGAGGACAGTTATAAACCTTTAGAGACAATTCCTTATTGTCCCACTCAATGTCCATAATTCACTGCATGTGATAGAGAGGAGGGTAATAAGGGCATTCAGTTAACTGCTTGATAAGGCAGCTGCTTTGTACCAGAGTTTAGCATAAAGTGTCTATATTATTCCAGGTTAACCTGGGTTTGTGTTTCTTCCACATACAGGATTAAATTACTCGATTATTAACTCGATGTAGGATTAAACCAGAAAATCTGACCCTGAATTCAGGAGGAAACGAATGCAGACGTAAGCGTGCTGAACTTGCCATAACAGCTTTTGCAGATGACAGTCATTAGAGTTCAGTTTTATACAATCTCTTCTCCTCCCCCGCTATATCTGTCATTCTCAGCCTCCTCTCATTTATGCATAGTTTTTCCTTCTTTGTCATTTTCATCATGTTTTTCACACCCATGCAGTTTTCTTCTGCATACCCTTGACGTCTGCAGTGCATGCTGTTTGTTGGAACAGAGTGTTTTGAGTTCGTAATAACATCTGTGTGACCAGTGACATCAGCCTTGAGTTAACATGTGTGAAGTTCTCATCTGACTCAAAACCACATGCTCTACTGCTAGAAAAATTTGTAAACCCACTGGTTTATGTTATCTGATTTTAAACGTGACATGTAGCTACTCCTTATTATTCATCCATTTAACGGTTGCAAAACCATGTTTGTGAGCTATCTGAAATTACATGGAATAAAATGTGGTCTAATCTTCATATAGGCCATAATTATCACAGTCTGTCTACTCTGAAAACACACAGTGCATTGTCTTTATAGTACATATCACATTATTTACTCACTTTGGATTGGAAATATATGTGTCTAGGTTGTAGCGGTGCTCTGTAAGAAGCTACTTAACTACTCTTTTAAAAGATCTGTTCATGCCCTTTTTTAAAGGATTTTGTGGACATTAGAAGAACTACGTGTGTGATATTCAGCATAACGTTGGAAAGGGCTAAAAGCATTTACAATGACCTGGGTGTTTACAAATTTACAATAAAACCAGCTGTATTCATTCATTCATCCATTCATGTTCTCATCCACTTAATCCTGTCCAGGGTGATGGGAAATACAGTGCCTAGCCAACAGCAGAAGCAGGAGCAACACAAGACAGGGTGCCAGTACATCATCTCACACACTAGGGCCTCATTAGTGCAATCAGTTACCCTAAAGCATGTCTTTGGAATGTGGGAGAAAACCAGAATACCTGGAGTAAACACAATCAGACACGGGGAGGACATTCACACAGAAAGGATTTCTTTTGTTGAATTCAGTACTGGTAATACTGGGTGTATATTGTTTCTAAACACATTCCAAGCTATATGTTGCTGTTAAAACATTGTACTAACAGATTGCATCATCACCTATACACTACGTAAACACTGGCTTTGCTGGAACAGAATGTTTTCAAATGCAGGCACTGTAAAGGGAGGCACAACAGTATTGTCACCTTACAACTCACGAGACCTGACTTCTAGCATGGGAGCTGCTGTCTGTGTGAAGTTTGCATGTTGTCCCTGTGCCTGTGTGGGTGTCCTACTACATTTGAAAGATATGTGTTAGGTCAACTGGCTTCTCTAAAGTATCGGTGTGTGTGTGTGTGTGTTTGCATGTGTGTGGCTTGAATGTCCTGTTCAGTGTTGGTTCACTTATGCTCTGTGCTGGCAATTAGGCCTGTGGATGAATAATGTCTTAGAAGGTAAAGTCAGTTTATTGCTTTGAGAGGATAGAAAACCAAAACTGAAGTGTGACAAACAGGATGAAGGCATAATGTTTTAAGATGAACCTGTGTTCACCATAACCAAAACACTGAACAATAATGGCACTAATGAAAGGACAACTAAAAGTACTGCTCTTGAAAAAACATAGCAGGTTTGCAAAGTTTTGGCAGAAATGCCCAACTATCGGCTGGAGAAAAATCAGCAACAAAACCTTATTTCAGTTTGCTTATTCCAAAAGTTGACAGTACAGTAGGGCTTGAAAGGATTTGAATCATTTAAAATGTTGACACACATGACTTTAAAAATCATTATGATTTTCACAGATGTCATAAAAAGATAAAGAGAACCCAGTTAAACAGATAGGTCAATGAGAAACTTTACACTAGATAATTTATTAATTAAGGGAAATTATCCGATATAGCATAATTGTGAGTGGGAAAAGTATGTGAACCCTTAGAGCTAGCAGTTGATTTTAAGTTGAAATTAGAGGTGTTTTCAGTCAATGGGATGGGGTGTGAATGATGGGTGTTTTGGAATGGCCAAGTCAATGTCCTGACTGTAATCCTATAAAACTGTTGTGGAAGCCATTTATGAGATTCCAGAGTTGAAGCTGTTCTGTAGATAAATATGGGCTAAAAGACCATTTTCCTCATAAAAAACATCCCAATGTGTAATACTTTTGTGTCCTTTGTTTAATCTTGATCTACTTTTATAAATGGTATACATTTATTAATAATGTTTATGTTGATATTTTGGTAATATTTGCACAGAAATAGACGGCATAATAATTAAAAAAACTTTCACATACTTTTAAGATGACATTGTAATCTGAGGATACAATTAATTCAGAAAGACAGTGAAAAAAAAGCAACTTTTAATAATTGAATAGCTAAATCAGAACCCTGGTCTGAGAAGGGATTCACCCTCAATTCACTAACAATTTTGATATACTATGTTCTATCCATTATTATATATAAGAAATTACCTTCATTTTACAACGTAGACTTTGAATGATTAATCAGCGTGTTTATTAAACATGTAAAATGTACAAATATTTTGGGTTGTTATTCTTTGGATGAAGATTAGACCACATTTTATAATTAAAGTTTATTACAAAATGTTCACATACATATTTCTTGACGTCGTATTATGAATTGGTAATTAATAATACAACTAAAAGAAATTATTTTAATTGCATTGTACTGATTTGCTATATTAATTATCCAACACACATTCAAGTTATATTCTACAACACTGAATGTGCAAGTCCTTTAGAGCTGTGCGTTTTGTTTTGGAGGAATTAGCCTTGGCTCTTCTCCACAATAACAGATTTGTTTGTTGGAGGCAGCTTGTCACAACTGCACATTCAGGAATAGTTGAGGGAAATCTGAGGACCTGGGTATGCTAGTCAACACTGAGAGCCAACTTTTGTTTGGGTGTGTCTTTCAATCGATCACCTGGCTTGATGAGAGAGATTGGAGAAAATGTATGGATGGATGGCACGAATGAGCGAGCAGAATGGTTGGACTCTTTGAAACAGCAGTGTGCAGACAGCTGGACCCAGGGTTCGAATTTCTTCACTCAGTGAGGCTGAAATTTCAGCCTTTCACAAATCGAGGCCAGTAAACGACTTTGTACTCAGTTTCCCGCCTTTTTCGTGTATTTTTCTTTGTTTAATTCCTTAGTTATACAGGGCTGTATAGCTGCCTTAATGTCACATGATGTTCTTATATAAATAAATGAGGTCAGAATTGTGATGTAAAAATTGCAACTCTTGAAGTTGCTTAGGTTTGTAAACTAGACTGAACTGGTCTGAAAGCTGTGTTTATGCCCACAACTGACATTAGGGGTTTTATTCCTGATCTGTGATCAGCCATCATGCTTTTAAAGGAAGTGTTTATGGGAAGTGAGTGCTGCTGACAAGACACTTATGCAAGCCTGTGCTGCTTTCTTTAAGCATAGAAAACAACAGGATGGAGAAGGCCTTCGAAGTGACTAGGAAACGGTTCAGGAGTTTGGGAACATATAAACCCCAGCTCTCAATAGGGACATTGACTCATGTTGCTTCACACAGTGGAAACAAGTTGCCTTTTAACCATGTGAAACAGTTTATCTGTCATCATTGCAAGAAAAAGCTGTGCGTTCATTCCCTCATCAGTCAGTGGCACTACGCTGCACTAAAGGTGGCTTTTTAAACGTGACCAACGACCAGATTAAAGTTAAAGTTAGGTTACCTGTGCCAAAGACATGGGAAAGTTCAAATGTAACATTTCTAAGTAATTCATTTGCCATTTAAAACATATAAATAACCAAATAAAACCTGTGCTATGTTAATATGTTGTATCATGAGGTAGTGCATGTTAATGTTTCAATAGCTTTTATATCAACAGAAGTTATAAACCCATGTAAAGTGGTGTAGTTTTCATGTATATTTTTTTTCCTTCCACATCTCTTATCCGGCTATTACAGAAAAATCTAAGTTTGTATACTTAGACCTCTGTCAGCTCATTCCCTTTGCCATCTGTGTCTTGTTCTTGCCTTTCATTTTTCTTTCATGTGACGAGTAGGGGTTATGAATTCTGTCCGGCCTCCCAGGGCTTCTGTGGCCTGCCTGAAACAGCTGAACAAACAGACAGAGTTCTGGAGTGCTGCTCAGCACAGAAACACATAACTGATGGGCCTGTGTGTGGGGTGGGGGTCAGCGATGGGGGAGGTGGGTGGCCAAGGTTCATGGATTCATGGGTTTTGTTCATTACTTTGTCTGTGTTATGAGGATGTATTTTCTGGTTAAACTTAAGAGAAGTACAAAGTAAAAATGTCTGGGGTGAGAGCAGGCTGAAGAAAATCAGCCTTCACACATATTTTCAAATTGTCATTTTCTGCTTTCGATTATTATCTGAACTAGCTATAGAATTATGGGCATAAACATAAGCAGCATAGTTTAACATGTTCATGTCTGTGTTATATTCTGTTCACCTTTTAAAAGTAAATGCACTATAGACTCAATAGACTTAAATACATCTCTTAATTACAAAGTGCTTTATGGTTGTGGGGCTGTGACCATCAGGATAATAGTATGAAATGCACAGTAGACCGCTGGAGGCTTGACAGCTCTTTAACGATCTGCAGGCGGTGCGATTTGGCTGTTCTTGAAACCCCCTCCCAACCCCAACTCACAAACAGTCAGAACATTCCTCACACATCTGGCCCTCTGACTCTGCCTCAAGTGTTCTGATTTGCCTCTGCCATAATTACCCACAAGTCCAAGATTTCTACTTTTCTCTTTATTATGAGCCACAAAGTATTCCTTCACAATGTATAAGCCTATAAAGCTCATACAAAGTATTGTATTCTTCACAGATTCATTGTGGATTTGTTTGGCAACTCTTATTTTTGCGCAATAATAAAGTTGCTCTTGACAGCTAGAAAAAAAGTATATTACATTACGGGCTATATACACTGCTCACAAAAACTTTTTTCATAATTTTTGTGAGCAGTATATATGATGATCCATATTCTGAGATTTTGTGTCATAGCTTTATGTTCAGAGTGAGGAAGTCTGGATCTCCAGGTACTTTTTGTGTTGGATGCGGGACATTTTGCGGATCAGGTGGTAGAGGGTTAAATGAGGGCCGTGTGCAGTATGTATGAGTGTACAGCGAATGATGTGCGTCAGACACATGCCTGAACGGAGGCTTCCAAAACAGGAAGTGAGAATGCATGTGAGAGAGGGGCAGGCAGAAAGGATGTGTCTTTGTTGGTGTTCTTTGTCAAGAAGCAGCGCTGTTGAGCGTGCTGTGTGGTGTTTTTTTTAACTCAATGCAACCTTACTCCAGCTTGTTCTGTAATCTTAAGCTTTTCTCCTCCCCAACTGTCAAGGCTCCTTGCCGTGTCTTAAATCTCAGGTGTTGCAGCCGGCATAGCTTGGTTCTCACACCTTGTGAACAATGTGACTGGACACCCGAGTGCGTTCTGTGGATAAAACTGTTTGAAGTTTAATGGACCTGAAAACCACCTTTACAGAGCCACTGCTGTACAGTCTCTGTTAGGTTTCTGAGAACTCTGGTTGTGCTCAGTGAAAACAATGTCTGCTCAAAAGAAGAAGTTCTTGCTTCTTGTACAAAACAGCAACTCTCAGTTTAAAACCTCATTCTTTTCTTTTTCGTGGCTTCTGTCAGGCTCTAGCTGCCCCTCCCAGTCTGTATCCATTTCCCCCCTTCCAGCAATGTGCCAGGATGTTTTCAAAAGTGGGATATTACTCCTAATGGATTCCAAACACCACAAAAGTTTATTAGGAAGCAGAGCATCGTAAAGTGTAACTAAAGGAAGACGTTGAATTTAGGGTACTGGAAAGGGGATATAAAATGTGCTTTGTTTAGAAATTTACATTTCTGTTATACTTGTTTGCTATTGTACAGGGGCTGGTTGAATTAATTTGAAGTGACAGGTTTTACAGGCTTTCAAAACATTTTGCTCATTTAAAACATGTCAAAGAAGTGACATTTCACACACTTCACAAAGTCTCTTTGGCTACCTTCTAGTAAAGCCTCTATCTAGATTTACCCAGGCAAAAGAAAATTAATTCAAAAACACAACGTAACAGTTTAAATAAGTGCACTTGCATTGCATGTAGAATTGTTCATATACAATTTCTAGATCTATTGCATTGCTCATAGATCAGGTGCGACCTAGCAGTCAATATAGCGAAAGACTTTAGATATGACATTTTCATTTTGAAATGAAGAGTTGAAGGTTTCTAAATGTCCAAACACAACTACTCCTGGTGATGGGTTTTATTTTAAAAGGAAGACTTGGATGTTTTTAAATGTAAAAACACAACTACTCTCATTGACGGTTACAGAATTCACTGTGTTCTACCACAACCTTTTCAGGAAGCCAGTAACTTTTTCCAGTAATTCCAACCTTCAGTCACTAGCCACTGGGCCAAATTTTGTTCCTGGGTAATGGTACCAATAGAAATTGTAACAAGTCAAGGCACTGTGGCCCATTTGCCCTTACCACGTGGAAAAGTGTTGTTCCAAGGGACCTTTTGGCCCAAGGTGTAGCTGAGACCCTTGGAATCACCATATCTATTAAATGCATACATTATAATACATAAGGACTACTCTGACACTCCTCAGTCAATACTAAGACAAAAAAAAATATTTCAGCCTGGTAACATATGTTTGAAAAGAAAGAGATCCAAAAGCAGAATGTCTGCCTGTGTGAGCTACAAGAGGCTAAAGAAAAAAGTGAGTTTATCAATTGTCTGGGATATGTGTGTGTGTGTGTGTGTGTGTGTGTGTGTGTGTGTGTGTGTGTGTGTGTGTGTGTGTGTGTGTGTGTGTG
>JAUZSU010178042.1:0-12725 GCA_034780255.1 Parotocinclus maculicauda | reverse complement strand
AATTTGGAATAAGGCTGTAACGTAACAAAATGTGGAAAAAGTGAAGTGCTGTGAATACTTTCCGGATGCACTGTACAGCAGACAAGAGCCACAGTAACATAAATAGTCTTTATAACAATGATGTTCAGAAAAAAATATATCAAACACCTTTCATTTTTGGGCTTCAATAGCAGAAGGCCCCATCTTTCAGAGTTCTTTCGACTCCCTAATGCCAATCAAATATGGTTAACATTTCATTAACTGGAACATGTAACTGAACATGTAATCTAAATCTACGTGTGCTGTGTAAGTCACATATTTGATCAAAAGGTCAGGTCAGTTGATAAGTTAATGAAATCATATTACTTCCATCCTTTGTCTTCTTTCTCATCTCTCACTCAAAGTAAGACATGCAGCACTTTTTTCAGCAATTGTTTTCCTTAATAAATGCTTAATTTATTTCTTACTGATGATTTAAGGTGTAAACAACTGAACTTAATAGCCATGATTTGGCCATAGTGTTGTAATGTCATTTTATCAGTATCTCAGCAGTTGTAAATAATGTGATATAGTCTGCAAGCTCAAATCAGAAGAAAAAGTTGGGGCAGCATGGAAATTCAAAAACAAAACAACTCCCCTTAACCGAATAACCTCTTTCATTCACTTTTACTTTACCTCAAGATATTTACAATTTTGTCTGTTCTTCATTTCATTTGTTAATAATTATCTATTCCTGAATTTCAGGTCTGCAACCTAAAATTTTGAAAAATGCATTCCAATCATAGCTGGAAAAGAGGCAAGTTAGGCTATTAATAAAAAATAAAAAAAAGCTACATATTTGTGATTTTTGAAGTGATGTCAACAGGTGATTAGGATCATGCTTTGATTATGACTACCATTGTGTTTCCACTGTATGATGATCCCAGATGCCTCTGAACCCAGAGTTGTCGAAACTGCTTTTGGTCAATGTTAACATGAGTCTTCTAGTAGTAATGTTTTAAGTGGATTTATTTGTTTGTTTGTATTTGCAAACTACCCTAACTTATAAATGAATGCTGTTGCATTTTACAGGTCACCCACTCCTTCATCTTGGTTAAATTGTTTTGGAACAACACACGTGATATAGTTTTATGCAAAACTCCAAAAATGGACCGGACAAAATTGTTGGCACCTTTTCAAAATTGTGGTTAAATACATTTGTTTCAAGCATGTAATGCTCGTTTAAACTAACCTCAGGCAAGTAACTGGGTAATATAAAAATAACACCTGAAACCAGATAAAAAGGAGAGAAGTTGACTTAATATTGTGTGTTTGTGTGTATGGAGAACAGAACAAGGAGAAGAGAACCAAAATTGTGGAAAAATATCAACAATCCCTAGGTTACAAGTCCAACTTGATGTTCCTTTGTCCACAGTGTGCAACATAATCAAGATGTTTACAACCCATAGTTGTGTTACAACTCCTGGACATGAACAGAGGAGAAAAAATGATGAAAGGTTGCTACGCAGGATAGTCCGGATGGTGGATAAGCAGCCTCAATCAGGTTCCAAAGAAATTCAAGCTGTCCTGCAGGCTCAAGGTGTATCAGTGTTAGTTGACATTTGAATGAAATTAATCGCTGTGTTAGGGGACCCAGGAGGACACAGAGATATAAAAAAGCTAGATATGCAGTTTGCAAAAATGTCTTGTGGACAGACGAGACCAAGAGCTTTTTGGTAAAGCACATAATTCGACTGTTTACCGACAATGGGGTGAAGCCTACAAAGAAAGTAACACAGGACCTATTGTCAAATATGGTGGAAGTTTAAAGATGTTTTTAGGGATGTTTTGCTGGCACTGGGTGTAATCTGAAGATCACCATAGCATTTTGGGTCGCAATGTAGTGCCCAGTGTCACAAATCTGGGTTTGCGTCCTAGATGTGGGGTCTTCCAGCAGGACAATGACCACAAACATACTTCAGAACTCTCCAGTGCTTTGGTTCCATCTATTTCTGTGTGCTTTTTGAAGTGGCCAGCAATGAGATCTAAATCCTATTGAACACCTGTGGAGAGATCTTAAAATTGCTGTTGGGAGAAGGCACCCTTCAAAGATGAGAGATCTGTAGCAGTTTGCAAAAGAGTGGTCCAAAATTCCATTTGAGTGGTGCAAGAAGCTTGTTAATGGTGATGGGAAGCAACTGATTTCAGTTATTGTTTTAAAAGGGCATGCAACCAAATAGTAGGTTGAGGGTATAAACAATTTTGTCTGGCCCATTTTTGGAGTTTTATATGAAATTAAATCACATTTGGCATTTTTCCTGTTTTTATGTGTTGTTCCAATACACACAAAGGTTGCAGTAATGTCTTGGGATAAATACTCAGAGGTGCCAACAATTCCGGCCACGAGTGTATGACACATTTTGGTATTGGTAATAAATGTAATCTTTGTTAAGAAGGTAGTCATCTGTAAAATTATATTAATCTAATTTAAATCTTAATTTGACTTGTCCCTGCAGCCTGGTTGCTGACGTGGTGTTGTTCAACTCTTCCTTCAACATGGAATCATTTCTGTCCTCCATCTCCAGCTTTATAAGGTTGATGCCTGATCATAGACCCAAAGGCTTGGAGGAGCTCATCCGACCCAAATGCCACGTGCTCTACTTCCCTATTCGCTTCCCTGACATCACAAGGTCTGTCCCCTCATCCCTTCCTCTCTCTATCCCTCTGTGGCCTCCAATTTGCCTTAGAGATCACTGCTTCACTGATTAAAAATGAACTAGCAAGCTTTTTTAATCCGCCCTCTAAAATCTGGTCAAGTATGAGAGAGTGGTTAATGACAAATGGACAGCGTTTAAAAAAGTGATTAAGAGAGACAGTTCTAATATCCTGAGCTTGTCACACTACTGCTGCTGCAATGCACAAACAGAAAACACTTGGTAGACATATGTTTTAGTGGAATTTCCAATGACAGAATGATTATTGTTCCTTATAAATGCTACACTTAACCTTATCCTCCATTAAGCTTTTTTTTCTTTCCTCTTTTTGGTTTGTCAAATAAGTGTAGCATATTTTAAAGCAATTTTCCTAATGCAGACAAGTAACATGTACCACAGGGTAATAAAAATGTTCTTGCTTTACTTGTGATGGCATTTGGATCTCACAATGATATATAAACTTGCCGCGCACACACAAACACGTGCACACACACATGGGCGTGTGGCACCTAACGTCAGTTTGGACAATGACCATATGCAAATATGTCCATGGTCCAATAAGGCTAGATTTTAGGTATTGGATTTTTTACAGTATGTATTTCAATACTTCTATACTTTCTGTAGGTTTTCTTAGTCTGTGCATATAAGCAAAGTAACGAGTGAGTGTAACACAACTGCCAGTCTTCTTTTTCTAAAACACTAAGGCTTAGTCTTTCTCTATGGGGTGAGGTTCGCCACTTTGTGAACAACTGCATGAGCAAATAGCCCAAAAGTTTAAGAACAACGTTTCTCATCATGCAATTGCAATGAATTTAGGGATTTCATCATCTGCAGTCTATTATATCATCAGAAGATTCAGAGAATCTGGAGAAATCCCTGCAAGTAAGCAGCAAGGTGGAAAACCAACATTGAATGCCAGTGACTGACGAGTCCACATTTCAAATTGTTTTTGGAATTCATGGACGTCATGTCTTCCGGGCCAAAGAGGAAAAGGACTGTCCGGATTGTTATCAGTGCAAAATTCAAAAACCAGCATCTCTGATGGTATGGGGTGTGTTAGTGTCCACGGCATGGGTTACTTGCACATCTGTGAAGGCACCATTGATGCTGAAAGGTACATAAATGTTTTGGAGTACCATATGCTGCCATCCAAGCAACATCTTTTCCAGGGATGTCCCTGTATAGCTAAGTAAGACAATGCCAAACCCCATTCTACATGTTACAGCATCGTGGCTTCGTAGTAAAAGAGTGTGGGTACTAGACTGGATCGCCTGCAGTCCAGACCTGTGTTCTATTGAAAATGTGTGGCGCATTATGAAGCGCAAAATACGACAACAGAGACACTGGACTGTTGAGCAACTAAAGTTGTGCCTCAAACAAGAATGGGAAAGAATTCCACCGACAAAGCTTCAACAATTAGTGTCCTCAGTTCCCAAACGTTTATCGAGTGTTTAAAGAAATGGTGATGTAACACAGTGGCAACATTTTTGGAACGTGTTGCAGTCATCAAATTTAAAATTACTGAATATTTGCAAAAAACAAAGTTTATCCTTTTGAAAATTCAATATCTTATCTTTGTATTCTATTCAGTTGAAAAGGAATTGCAAATCATTGTATTCTGTTTTTGTTTGGGCGTTTTACACAACGTCCCAACTTCATTAGAGTTCTAGATTCATTCACAATGAATCTAGAAATTATTATTACTTGCATGTATAGTCTGGGAGAGGTCTGTCTTTAACTGTGTGATATGCTGTTGTGACTAACTTGTTTAGCTTTAAATCAGTTTCACTCTTCATCTATCGTATGCACATGTCCAGTGATTCATCTGAGCTAATGGCTGTTTCCACTGCTATAAACACGATATGACAGAGATTTGCTGTGATACACAAGCAACTATTTTATAAAAGCTATAGTTTTGACATAAATAGAACCACTTTTGTCTGCCTTTTTAGGTCATGGCCAAACAGGTAATTCAGAACCTACTTATGACAACTAAGGTTTCTCTGAGGGAATGAAGCTGCTGACTCACTTTGCTTCAGCATTTTTCTGCATGCCTCAGTATGACGTTGTTGTCAACAGATAAATGACAAAACAAAATATCCCCTAATGAAATTTCCCCTAATTTTTGTGAGCAGTGTGATATCACTGGTTTGTTTTGACTGGACATAAAAAAATGGTTAACACCGTTTCTTTGCATGAACAGGAATTAAATATTCAAGTGGATTGGCTTTGGCCTCAGTTGCATTTTCTGCAATCATAGAACAAGTGTTCACTGGAAATGCTGTCCATTTGACTTTGGGCCATCAATTATCCATCCATCCATTATCTTCCACTTAATCCAGCTGGTTCCCACCCGGCAACTCTGGGTGCAAGGGCAGGAACAATCCCAGATGGGGCGACAATCCATCGTAGGGCAGACACACACAAAGTCACACACTGTGGGCCACTGCGGAGACACCAATTAACCTATGACGCATGTCTGTGGACGGTGGGAGGAAACCGGAGTAAACCCACACAGACATGGAGAGGACAAGCAGACTCCACACAGAAAGGACCCAGGCCGCTCCACCCTGGTTTTGAACTTCTTGCTGTGAGGCAGCGGTGCTACCCACTGAGCCACTATGCTGCCGGCCATCAAATATATGGCTGATATATTATTTATTGTAAAGACTATGAGATGACTGAAATTAGTCTCATCGAGGGGTGATTCTTTCTCAGCAATTTTCTGCCAAAATTCCATTGTCTGGAAAGACAGGTTTTCATTAGCCCAGTTAACTCGATGCAGATAACTGAAGCTACTTTAAAAAGTTAGTTGAGAGAAGAGAGCTCCTTGGCTGGGTATTAAAAGCAGTTCAAAGCCATTGATGTGACTCTCTGAGGAGTGGCCAGCCTCCAATGACTGACTCGTGGAATGATTCTGTTGCCGAAGCAGATGGCAGGATATCCTGCTGTAGAGATTCCTTCAATGGGGTTCAAAAGGCTTATATCACAGTTTTACAATGGCAATGTTCGAAACATAGATCAAAGCCACTTGAACTAGTCAAGATCGCACCATGATCAAATATGGGTGACTGTTTAAAACCTGAATTAACATAAGAAACATGACATTATATCTAGATATGAAACGAATTGCCACAATCAGAAAATTTGCAGTTATTGTCATGCATTAAATTGATTTTTTTTAATCTAAAGGCATTGGTGTTTGTCGGTTTTGCAATTTTAGATGCTTTCTTAGGTTTGGCGCTGGATTTATATTAAACTTAGATTTGTAACATGAACTTACAAGAATGAGTCCACTATAACATAGACCTGTAGTGATTAATTAATTATATTACCCTTTCACCAAAGCTGCTTTAAGCCATTTTGGAATGCTGTTTTGTGACGTTCATATTGCGGCACAATTTTCAAGTTCTCTTCAAACCCTAGAGTTGACTGTGTATGAGAATCCTAGTAATTCAGCAGTTTCTGAAATTTAGAGACCATCCTCTTTTTCACCAACAATTTAAATGGTCTCGTATTCACATTCATGGTCGACTTGACCATGTCTAAATATGTAAATGCATGGACCTTTGTGATTGGCTGATTAGATATTTACATCAAGGTACAGTTTGTACAGAATACTTATTTTCATTTCTATTATAGTTTTGGGCTGTAATTATGTACAGCTTAGGCACAGTGCTGTAGAATGTCTAGCTATCCCTACTGGTGTGCTTAATTTTTCTACTGATTTGCTATTACCAATGCTGTCATGAATTTTAAGAATGTTCCACTGCATGTTTACTTTGTGTCTTTTTTGTGGTCTGTTTCAGTTTGCCTGTAAATCTCATATTTAAAAGTGCTAATTGTTTTCTCTCAAAAGTGCTGCTGTTTTAATTATTACAAAACTGCTGACACTTGGGATGGACCATCACACTAATGTACGCTGTGGTCAGATGAATTTGTATTTTTGTAGAAATCGAAAAGGAAACTGAATATCGCTATAATTTAAATTGTTGGAAATATCATGTAAATTGTCTAGTCTATACTATCAGTAGGACTTTTTAATAGGCATGGCTGTATTTATTTTAAAAATCCTCTTCGGTAAAGGTAATAGCAATTTGCTCATGCTCTAGTTTTGATCAGGAGTAAAGTTTTATTAAAACTGCTATAGTCTGCAAAAATAGTTTAGTGACGGCAATAAAGCTGGATGAAAACAGAGGCTAATATTTGTGTGTGAACCAGCCTGTGTTGTTACAAACTTTAAGTCACTATAACTACTGGGGAAATATAAATGTCACGCATGAGCTCCATGTCAAAATACAGAAAAAAGGGCAGATGAAGGTGAAGATGTGTTCATTAACACAATGCCACAGTACAAGTCTGAAAATGCTGGAAAATAAGTCTTACACAAATACACCCAGGATATGACTTATATATAATGACTTATATAAAACTTGTTGTTGTTGTTGTTGTTGTTATTATTTTTATTATTATTGCAACTACTACTAATTATGATTACAATTTGGTGTTATGATTCTCTCTGCTTTCCCAGTGACATGCAGCAGATCACAGATGTAGTGTACATGGTGGATTTACATTGGTCACGTGATTGAGACAGATGAAATGCACTGTACCATAATTCCCTGGAAAATATGATGCTTTGAAGGCAGCATATGTTGCTTTAAAATCTCACTGTACTTTTTTGCATTAATGCTGCATCACAGAAGTATCAATTATTTTGCCAAAGTAAAAGAAAAAACAGATTAGGAATTGGAATACTGAGTTATCTAACCACAATACACATTTCCGCTGCGTCTTGGTCCATCTTAAATACCTCTGAGCCTAGAGAAGTTGAATCCGCCTCTGGAGATGGTTAACGTCAGGCTTCTTTATGCACAGTAATGTATTAAGTAAATGTAACAGTGTATTATATTTTGACAAAGGTTTATTAAAGTAATATGTTATCATGTGGTTATATCAACTATTGATGAAAGATGTTTCGTGGCAAAATTTCAAGAGCTATTTCATGATTAGCCACTGTCTAAGTATTTACTGTTGTGTAGACTTAATTTGTGTAATTGTTTGGAACCTCAAGCTGAAGCTGTGGACATCCAGTCTGCTTTGTCCTTATATAAACCTCCTGCGTGAGTGGAGGTAAGGAGCACTTATCAGCTTACCACTTGAACTCAAAATCCTCATGCCACATCTGCACATCTTTTAGTTTCTTTTTTTTATTCCACTTGCTCTGAAGCCATAATCGGAGTGCAGAGTTGAAGGGTCCAGGCTTTCTTAATCAAACCGTCAAGCGTTTAATCTTGTCGCTGAAACATCTGGCAGGCACCTTTTTTCATTTGTTTAATTGAAGATAGATTGCACCTCACATTTTCAGGATTGGTCTGAAAAAAGCTCTCTAGGCTTAGGGCATGAGTTCTTGTCGGCATGTCCCCTGTGAAAATAATCCGATGGTAAAAGCCAAAGGTACTGCATGCTTCTGATCTCCAGATCACGTGCCAGGACCAAGCCACAATTGAGTCCATATGTTGCTTTGAAGTGCTGGGACAGAACCGTGATAAATAGGAATGAAGCAAGAATGAAGAGATTTGGGGGGGGTACAGTTTCAGATAATTGTCCATAGGCAGTGGCAAGTTGTGTTTTAATCATAACGTCAAATATTTTCCAATCAAAATTATATATTGAATAACTTGATTACAAAGTCTGGAATATTTACGTTGATCATGACTACCTTTTGTAGGGAGAAAAATATATATTATATAATATATATTGGGCCACTAAAACAATTTTGATCTGCCAGGGTCTAAGTATGGTCAAGGTGTCTGAAAGTGTTCTGTCTGAAGACGTGAGCAACGGATCCTTTAAGTCCTGTTTGTTGTGATTTTATGAGGTAGGCTGGAGAAGGTTGTTCCAGTGGATGGCACAGATATGTATGTATTGCATTGCTTTGGTGTGGTATTTTAGAGAGGCTACCTGCATGAACAGCATGCTTTCCCAATTGTAGTTTAACCTAACCATTTTAAGCATGTTTAAGTTGCGTGATGTAGGGAGTTGCGTGGAAGGAGTGATGGGTAATGTAGTGAGGAAAAGCGATCATGTTTTAAACATAATTAAGCTAACCTACACTAGGATATATACATCATGGTGATGGACCAATCATTTGCCGTTTTTAGGAAATCGGAAAGGATCGACATTCAAAAATAGTCGAGAAAAGGCTTTTGTTACTGAGTGACTAAAACAAAGAAATGATGTGAGAACATTCAGTTTTTAGTTAAGTTAATCAAGAGAAGATTAAAACTTAGTGCACACTACACTTAACTTTAGTGTTTAAGTATTTACAATATTATATTATCTTAACAGGCCAAACCCAAAGCAAGAGTGGCTAGGAAAAATTTGTTCTTTGCAGATTAAATAGGGTAAAGCATCTGCCTACTAAAAATAAGAAACATAGTATTGGTCACTTACATATGTTCCTCAGCGAGCACTCCAATACCCCGTATTTAAGTCTATGATTGCAAATCAGATCCAGATATATTGACACTTTTCTTTCTGTTCACACGGTGCATCATTGAGTGGTTGTAAGTACATCAGTCATGAATTGGTATAATTGTTAATCAGGCAGTTTTTTAGATAGTTAGATACAAATAAAATGTATATATAATGCTTTCATCTGCTCATCAGCCTTAGTCTCCTGTTTGTGTTCTTGTTTCCCTGTTTTCCTCAATTGTTCCTTTTCTTAAACATAACCACACAAAGCATTTTATTCTCATGACACATACTACAAAGCTGTTTTCCAGTGTGGCCACAAATTCCTGGGCTGTTGAAAAAGTACAACTTATGTATAAGGAGCTACAGTTAGCGTGGGAAGGTTTTTTTTTTTTTTTTTTAAATATTAAAAGGGCAGCTTTTAGGCCAAAGTTCATCGTGAAAAAACACCTGTAGTCAGGACTCCCATGTATCCTAAAATAATGGAAAAGTCATGGAAAATAAAGTGTCATTAAATAGGACTGAAAATATTGATTAGCTTTTGAATAGTAATTTCTCTGGAGATTGTAGTAATTGTGGCCATTAGTCTGAAACTGCACCAACCCTTTATCATATAATATAACAAACTTGTTTTCCAATTGTCCTGTAAAATATGTTATGGTATGTACACATCAGTCACAGAAACATAAGACATAGTCCTTCTGCACTACAATTGTGACTTCAATGTGTTATGTGACTGTTGTGAATATGCTAATATGTTTTAATATGGGTATACTCCCTTTTATGTAAGCATTGTAATATGTGTGTGTGTGTGTGTGTGTGTGTGTGTATTTGCTCAACTAAAAGGATGCGTCAGTCATTTGTAGTCTGTACAACCTCCTAGTTCCAACATAACAGTACTGAATGTCAGCACTGCCAAAACGAGTACAACCACAAAGTCCTCTGTGCTGTGCGCGTGCGTCTTTAATGTACCATGATAATGAAAGAGTGCACGAGTGCTGATCGTTTTAAAGGTCAGTGTGAGTGTAGGCAATCGTGGGAGGGTGGACACTTGTACAGCTTTGGCACGGTTCACGGCAACTACACTCAGTGTGTGTATGCCCTAAGATGAAATCTGGAGGGCTGGAAATAAATAGAAAAGTTAAATAAGTTTAAGCAAGCCATAGGCCAAAATCTAACACTAAAATAATTGTTCTAATTGTAAGATAGAAAGATAGATAGATAAATAGAAAGAAAGAAAGAAACTCATGTTTCAAGTAATTTTAAAATGCTGTTTCTCACCTATCCAGAGATTTGCAATTTTTCTGAGGTATCAATAATATATGTTTTTTAATAAATACCATTGAAAAACTACATAGTTGAAAATAAGAAACACATCTTTCAGGTATATTTTTTGGGTTGACACACTGTTTTTCAATTTTTAGTATGGAACTGCTTGACCAACATTATGAAGCACTTGCTTTTTTTGTAGTTTGTGCTACTCAGTATTGTTTCAAAATCAGTATGCAGTCATTGTCATTCACTGGAATCTACAGCTCCCTCAAGTGACCAATTCTTTTTCCTCCTGTGTCACTTTCTTTCAACAAAAGGGTACAATTACTTTCTCCTCAGGGCACAGAAGTACAGTTTAGTACTAATGTCACATTGTAACAGTCAACTGTAGAGGTTGTGAGAGCCAGGGCGGGAGTTCTGCCGTTTGACTGCAAGGTCAGTTTGAAGTGATGAATGTGGATATTAATGTACAATAATAACCTTTTGTTTCAGAGGTTCTCTTCAGGTCTTCTATGTCTTTAATATTCAACCTATGTGAAGCCATCCTGCAGAAATCAAGCTATGATGAGATTAATGACTCTAATGGTACAGTTCCTGTGCCGCCCTTGCTGATGTTCAACCCTTGCATGATAAGTCTTTTCTATTTAGTGCACAACGAGCATTAAGTCATTGAGAGTTTCTCTAGCCCAGTTTTGCAGTGCTGCCCAAAATGCAGAGACCAAGCCTGAAAGCCTGAACAGCTTCCAACTCTGAGCTATTGCGTCGGCCGACCTCAAGATCAATGGCGTTTTTCATTAGCCTGGGAAAGAGGATCGGATGTGATTATTGCCAATAAAGGAAATTAGATCAAATGATTTTTGACTTTGATTTTTTTGCCTCCCCTTTTTTTACCCCACCATTCCTTCACATTTAATCAGAACTGATGAAACAGAAAAGTCATCTCTGAAATTGCTGTTGATTTATAAATAAGCTAATTGGTGGCATTCTCTTTAAGTACCACTATTCCACTGGTGGACATGGCACTGTTTTTATTGCCTAGTCAAAACTTGCTGATGTAATTTTCAAAATGGCTCTTGAAATGAAATTTTCTAAGGACCTTGGGAAGCCCCTGCATTGCTTATTGCTCTCTCTGAGTTCTTGTCACCTCTATGGTGCAGTGCAGCTCACTGGTTTGCTAAATTATTAATCTAAAACTTTTGCTTCAGCACTTTTGTCAGTGGCGACGAGGAAGCTGTTAAGTATATTTTGTTGTTTTCTTTAAGAGTATTTTGTCTGAACGCATGCATGTTTTAGGTATGGAAAACCAATCTCTGGGATAAGTTATATCGTGCCTGGCTTTCTAGAGCTAAAGAGTAAGAGGTTTTATTTACTGTATTTTATGCTTAGTAACTATAACTATCATGTGGAAAGATGGTCATCTAAGCTGCACAATGGGTGGATTGCACTGCTGACCCCATTTTATTGTGATCTGTGCATGCATATATATATATATATATACACACACACAAATTATGTATTACAGACCTCTTTACACACCTACACAAAACGAAGAGGTCTGTAATACAAGAGACATGGAAAAAGTCTGTGTATGATTTTTAAATTATTTGCATTTTATTGCGTAAAATAAGTATTAGAAGCATAAATAAAAATTCAAGTATTAATATTTGGTACAGAAACCTCAGACATTTCCTTGACCATGTTTGCACACACTGCAACAAGGATTTTGCCCAACTTCTCCATACAGATCTTCTCCAGATCTTTCATGTTTTAGGACTGGGGATCATTAAGTTTCAACTCCCTCCAAAAATGTTTGATTGGGTTCAGGTCTGGAGTTTGGCTAGGCCACTTCAGGACCTTGAAATGTTGCCCAGGCTGTTTTGGGTCATTATTATGCTGGACGACTCGGCCATGGCCCATCTTAAATGCTTTTACTGAGGTTTTTGGCCAAAATTTCATGTTGCATGACCCCATCCATCCTCCCTTCAATAAGGTCACCCTGTCTCCTTTGCAGAAAAGCACCCCAAAATATGTTTCCACCCCCATGCTTCATGGTTGGGACGGTGTTCTTTGAGTTGTACTCCTCCTCCTTGTTCTTACAAACACGCCGAGTGGAGTTCATACCAAAAAACTATATTTTGGTCTAAACCACATGACCTTTTCTCATGCCTCCTCTAGACTGTCCAGATAGTCATTGGCGAACTTTAAAGGCGCTTGGACATTAACTTGCGTGAGCAGGTGGACCTCGCATACCCTACTGGATTTTAATCCATGAAGCTGTAGTGTGTTACTAACGGTCATCTTTGA
>JAUZSU010178031.1:0-12725 GCA_034780255.1 Parotocinclus maculicauda | reverse complement strand
AAGTTGAGCGCGTTGTAGCGCATATTTAGTCAATGACATGTACACACAACAGTATATATTTGATCACTTATTTTTTAACATTTTAGGGGAAGCTGAGCTTTCCTTGCACTCTTAGAGCAATCGTCACTGCAAGAACTATATAACAAAAAAGCATAAGAGCCTTGGGGAAGAAAAACATGTAATGACTTATATACAGACTTATATATTAATTACTTAAATTATATAAGTCATTTTGAAGTATCCCATAATTAAATATCTCTTAATTTTTGTGAGCAGTATATGATGAGTGCCAGTACACTGACATGCCCAGCTTTGTGCAAAATCAATAAGACACAAGTCCTCTAGAACTCGAAGATACTCGACTGTAAAATGTAAGGTATTCTCAATACATGCCTTTTTTTGCAAAAAAAAAATAAAAAAAAATCAGTTTTTCAATTAGAATTTATTGCACGATTACATCTTTTAGACCCTACATTATTTCCCTCCTCTGCAATGATGACATTAATCTATAAGACCATGTGGGTAGATTCCAAGTATGTACAACAGCAGTTGGTGATGTAGAATTATATTTTTCCACACTTTATTACAAATAAGCTGTGATAATGATTTTGGCCAACTGTAAATTAATACAAGTGTTTTAAACAATAAGGTCAACTCTGCTATGACACTGTATAAATTAATCGGTTCATGGTACTTCCATGATACACACTTATTATGGATTTGGGGGTCTGGTATCGATTAATTCAATTTGTGTTATTCCTTAATAAGGATTAGCTTGCCCAGTATTTGTGGTTTTCTGTTACTGACAAGCCTTCTGGAACAAAATAACAACAAGTACCAAGGTGTAACTCATAGACTTCTCTTTTTAAGATTTTAAAAGTCATCATTCTGATCATTATATATTTGTATTAATTTTCAATGACCTTTCCTTCTAAGGTTCATTTCTCTGGACACAGGTAGAAGTTCTCCCTTAACAGGGCACCAATCTATTGAAGAGTTCCATAAATGCACAATTTGACCTTCAAGTGCCACCAAGGATTTGAACTCAGGCCGAGACTGTTTCAAGCAGCTGGCTCTGCATCTGGAGCTTCTGCTGTGCGTATTCAGATGCTTAAATAAAGAAGATGTATATATACAAAACAAATAGCTCAGTAAAGCTTTTTATTTATTAATAAAACATTTAACAAAAAAGGGTCTATCTTCGGATATCTCTTCGGATAGCTGTGTGGCCACACAAGTATTGATCCTATTTTAAACGTGAGCTCTTGAATAATTAAATTATATTATAATGCAAAAAAATTCCTCTTATCGTAGTGACCAAAAAGGGCAAAGTAGTGTCTGGGACTGAATGTACTGACTTTTTGTTTTCTGCTGTGGACTGACGTTTGTAGGTCATTTCCATGGGTGTTTGATCAAAACGCGTTTATTTCACACAGGGATAATCAGAACTAATGTGAAAGGAGCAACAGGGTAGCTGTATGTGATTAGCTCTTATGATTGTTTTTATCTATCGACTGCAATCACTTTCTCTATTTTCTTACCTGAAGATGTATGTGTGTTTCACACAACACTCATAATGAAGGGTGAAAATGATTTGAAGTCATCATGCATTTATAGCCTGCTGTTCAATTTCTCATCTACAGTTGCATATTGATTACAAGGACAATGTGAGTTCTACCCTCTCAATGTCAAATTTGAAATGGAGTCTGAATGAAGGCACACAAAACATTGTCTTATTGTCTCTTAAACTCAACCTTACTGTAGATATGTATTACTTTTATGATAAAATGCCTGTAGTCCATGTTTTAGAACGCACTTTCTGTTTTATTAATTCAATTGATAATTGCATTGATGTTCCAATGATCATGAATAAAAGTGGCAACTAATTGCATTTAACATGTGTATTTGTCATACAGCCTTTTGTTTCTTGTTTTAAATTTCAGTATGCAAATTGATTTCTTCCCAGATTTCAAGATTTTAAACCTTTCATCTAGTAAAATGCCATCTACATCATAACAGGACTCCACCAAACTCCCTTACATAATCAGATTATTTCTTTATATTTCCGTCCACCATCTTGAAATATTTTATAAACAAAATAAAATACAAATAAAAGAACTCACAGTTGAAAGGAAGCATGTGATGAACAGCTTGGATGAACAAATAAATTCAGAGAAAATGGTCCATAATTCACAGAGACTTTGCCTTTGAGAGGGCACAGAAATAATAAATATTTAGGAGCAGGGGACCAGAATTTGATTTCGCGTTAAGAGAAAAGAGAACCTAAAATATTTGATTTTTAATCTGTAAATTATCTTTATTAAAACTATCCACCAGGTCACAATATCAAAACTGTCAACAAGGTATAATTGTTGGAGAAATTATTAAGCAGCTCCCAGTTGGTTATAAAAATAAAGCATTACAAATGTGCTTGAAACCCTGACCTGGCAAGAATCAGCAGAATTGCAGGACGTTTTAATAGGAAATATTCAGATTTTCTTTGTGCAGGATACCTATTATATACACTGCTCAAAAAAATATTTACATTTACAAATGTACAATGTACAATCCAAGAAAATGAACTATTGGCCTGTATCAAGGGCCTAACATTGGGGGCTGAGTCTTGAATCCTGGATTTTCTGGTGCTTAGTGCTTTGCCTTACTACAATACTGCTACACCACAGCCCACCATACATTTATTATTATAGCATGAGTACTTCTGGACTGCACATTTATGCGAGAGAAAGATGAACCATTCTTATACAAGAAAGCGGTGGGTTGAAAAAGTGATTATTTCAAGAGCTAGTTTAATATACAGTAATAGGAAGGCATTTCGGATACCCGTAAACAAATAAAGTATGGGACATAATGTTTACTATACAGATTACATATTTTGTATAACATATTTATGGAAAATTTCAAATGTCACTATAAATGACCATCTTTTTCTTATTTGATGTGTTGAATTATCTTTAGAGCACAGGGAATATGAAAAGAGAAGGGAGGTTCCTCTGTAGATCACAGGCTGAACAGCAGAAGAGGGATAATCAGAGCTTTTGCCCATACCCTCAGGCTTCATTCACTCTCACACACACACACACACACATACACACACACATGCTAAAAAAGGTTGCTCCTGTCTTTTAGTCTGTAGGATGCATTTCTCTCTCTGATATTCCTATACTAGCTCTATTATTGCAGCTCCCTTTTTGTTCAGATTTTTTTTATTTTTTTATGTGTGCTTGTTATTTGTCCCTTTTTTAGTGTCATTGTGCCTGGCTCTTGCCCTGGTTCCAGATGGGTGCTGTAATTCCTCTGCTGAGCAGAGATACAGTCGGATCAGACTCGGGCTCTGTTGCCACTCTGTGCTGAGCTTTTCTCAGTCCTACTAAGTTGTGTAGATGGAGGAAATGTATTTTTCCAGCTCTTGCTTACACCAGTTACATGCTTGTGTATAGTGTTTATCCAAATAACATTATCTATTTAAAATATGGCAATCTATGATTGTTGGTAATGGTTGTTTTTTAAAGATCTTGTACCCATACTTTCAGTACAATAAACACATTTGTAAGTTTGTTAGTTTATGGTGATACATTAGGACATACAAAATGAGATATTTTATAGTAGTATTCTAATATTGTATAATTATTCTGTTTGAAATATGATTTTGTACAATTTGGGTAGTCTATCAGCGTACATTCACTTTTATCATTCATTAACTTTCTTATCCTGGACAGGGGCAGCATAGGGCATAAGGCAGGAACAACCATAGACAGCCTGCCAATTCATTGTAGGGCACAAACAATATACACTAGAGCCACTATACTGTAATCAGTTAACCTAAAACATGTCCTTGGACTATGTGAAGAACCCAGCGTCCAGAGTAAACTTATGCAGCCACAGAGATAACATGCAGATTCCACACAGAAAGGACCCATTCCACTCCATGTGGAATTGAACCCAGTACCTTCTCACTGTAAAACGACAGTGCTACCCACTGAGCTTTCATGTCATTTTAATATACAGTGTACAGTTATATGCAAACCAGCCTAAATTAAATGTTTGTCTTTTATTTTTAACACACCCTTCATGGTAAAGGGTTGCTTTGTACCTGGAATACTGATTTGTTTGATCACAATAGACATTTCCACTGTAATATATATATGTATATAAACAATTACCCAAACAGTAGAAAACATTATATTAGACAAATGTACATACTGGAGACAGTTCAACATGAGAGTTGGAAAAGAATCATAATTGTCAGACATATGAAAAACAATTAGAAACATGAGGGGAATTAAAAGTTACATTAAAATACTAGTGTTTTTCAGCAATAATCTTTAAGTGAGCAGTAATGTGGAAAATCTGAACTTTTAGCAATGACATTTAAGAAGAAACACAGCTCTGAACATCCCTCTAATGTAGCTAAAAATGTAGAGATCTAACCCTGATTCAATCCAGGACTAATGGAATAAATAAATACTTCAGATGGAGATCTGGATTTACCATTTACTTTATTTGATGTAAAGAAAGCTACCATAAGCAAAAAGCAAACATCACCAGGCAAAAATGGTATATGTTATAGCATACTAGGTCTGCTATAGTATAGCTTAAAAAAAGATAATGAATAATAATAATAATAATAATAAATGATAATAAATAATACTACTTAAATCAGGTACAAATCCACCAGACCCATCCAATTATATACCCAATATCTTAACAAGTGAAGGTTACGGAAATACTTATAACAAATTATCCTAAAGACTACATATAGTGTGCTTACTCTCACACACTCCTAGTGTGCAGTGGACAATACTACTTGCGTCATTTTCAGCATTAATGTATATTTACCATATGATCCACACCCCAGGTCAGTTGGTAGCGGCAAATGCTCCTAAAGCTGCCAATTAGTAAAAAACTACAATAATTCAGTTGTGAGCTAAGTCATTGCTAACTTCAGATGTTAAGAGATAAAAGAGGTGCTAAAAGAGTCAAAAAACTACTGAACAAGGATGTGTACTAAGATATTGCTAAATTAAGAGTGGAAGCCAAATGCAGAAGAAAGAGGAAATTTCTGAGAGTAAGTTGTAAATAACTGTGGTGTGGAAGAAAGGACAAAGAAAGAATAAGAAAAAGGAAGAATAATGTGTAAGTGCAGTGAATACATTTCCTATTTTGAACATCATTAGCAACATTTGTTTGTAGATGCCGTTTTGGGATGCATACTTGATTTTGGGCTCTGTAATAAATATAAATTAAAACATAATATTTTTTACGTAAAAGTAAATAAAGAGAAACCAGTTAAATCATTGTTACATGTTCTGCATGTGAATGGTCTTAGGGTCAGAATTTCTAATAAAGAACATGTGAAAAATGTAAATTCCTGTCTTGTATCAATGGTTTAGGCTGCTGCTGGTGTAGTGATATGGGGGATATTTTCTTCTTTAAACCAATTAAGCTTCATGTAAGCCACCGCAGACGACATGCGGATTGTTGATAAACCTTGTCCGTCCGTTTTTGATTACAGTGTAATCTGTTGGCTACTTCTAACAGGATACACACAACGTCTCAAAGCTCTCAGACTGGTTACTTGAACACTGATTTCAAAGACAAAATAAAAGACAGATTTTTATAGCACTATTTACAATGAAGCATTGCCTCAAAGCAGCTTTCAATTTTCTGTTATCTTCCATTTTCTAAGGCCATTTCCAAACTAAGTAAGCCTTAGGTGATCGTGGAAAGGAAAATCTCCCTAAATGTAAATTTTGGGAGCACCAAGACTCAAAAAGGGACCCATTCTTCTTGAGTGGCTTAGATGATATAAAGAATAATTACTTTATTAATAAGTTTATTGTAATAGTTTAAATGAACAGAAGCTAAATTAATATTAACAGAGGAGATAATTAAAAATATGATAATTAAAATAAAACAATAATATGCAGAATAATAAATTAGAGCTTACTGTACTCAAATGACTTCCACAGTCACCAGATCAAATCCAATAGAGCACCAATAAAGCACCTTTGGGATGTGTTTAAAAATCTGCAGCAACTACAGGGTGCTATCATGACAATATGAAACAAAAGCTCTGAGGAATGTTTCCATCACATTATTAAATCTGTGCAACAAATAATTATTATAAGATAAATTAAGATTTGTATAAAGAAGGGAAGGACCAGCATCTTGGCCCAACAGCTGCCCTTTAACATTATTAATTTCCATTTATGCAGAAAATGCAGAAGAGATCCAAGATGAACTTTGCCTTATACGTATATGAATACTCCAGTTACTTCAAACTTTACCACATCATAACTCATGTTAATTATATTGAAAATGTCATTGCAAAATTGATGTGATTTAAAAAAAAATGAAAATAGTTCATGTTTTCTGGTTTAAATGCACGGTTGCATATTACACGTGATACACCAACAACTTCAGTCTAACTCATGCACAATTAAACCCTTTGCCTTTTTCATATTGTCACTTGGTGACTCACTGTCATTTTTAATGTTTTTTTTTTCTTTTAACAAACAACCTTGCATACCCATTCTTTCTGTGCAGTGCAGTGAGGAGTGTCAGAGGTAGTGCAGAGTTGAGCTCTGTGGGAGCCAGGGATAAAGTCAGAGTTTAAAGCTTGGTGCTGAAACATCAATTACCAGCAGAGGAGCTCAGTCCAGCACATTCTGTAATAATGAGACTCACAGGCAGTCTCCATGCCATCATCAGCACATCATTCCCCTCTTTCCACAACCACATGTTTTTGGTCAACACACAGGTACCCAGTACTCATTGCACAAAATATTAGCAATTAAGAAAGACACAGCAATTGCCTTGCTCTTACACATGCAGAGATCCTATTTGTTCTGCTTGTAATCTGTTTACTTTATGTGAAGTAATATGATTTGCATTCATGTATGAACATTGATTAAAACTTAATGTGGTGTGACTAAACATGTAGTCAATCAGGATGTGCTCCCCCCATCCCCTTTGTCCAACCACCAACCTACCCATAACACTTTCAGCCCCTCTGCTGGCCGAATCATTTAGCTGACAGTGAGTGGATTTCTACAGCAAGAATAAATCTGCATGATTTAATGCACTGAGCATGGTGGTGGCATAGATGTTAAGTTATTGAACTACTGACACGACGGTCCTGGCTTCATGTCCCAGCCCTGCCAAGCTGTGACTGTTGGGCTCTTGAGAAAAAAATGTATAATTTGACATTGTTAGACTGTATAAGTTGAAAGCTGAGTTTGATAAGGCATATTTTAAAAGATATAAATGTAAATGTATATGTATCTCACAATGTACTTCTGCCATATTTTCCAATATCTCCAAAGGCCAAAAGAAGCTACTATCACAGTGGCAGCAAGGCAATCGCATCAGCATGACTGCAGACTTAAACAAGTAAAATTTAAACAAACATAAAGCGCTCTTCAAAATAACCTCCTAAATGTAGGTTTCTAATACTCCAAAACGTGGGTCCAAAAATATTTTGTCCTTCTCAATGGAGATACTTTTACTGATCTGAAGAAAAAACAAAACAACAACAAAAAACCCATAAGACTTCATGTGCAGACCACAACTTCCCTTGACAAACACCAATGTGCAAGTGCTGACTTTAATGCTAAGCTCCCATTAATGTGTGGAGATAATCCATGATTGGTCATATTTGCTGTTTTATCCCTTGTGCACGTAATTGTCAGTACTACCTCTAAATCTGGGAACACTTCTGTAAATTCACAGCTGATTCCATGTTGGACCTGTATGATATGTAAACACTCACTGTTCTGAAAACCCAGATTACTTGTCTGTGTAGCAACCTGAGAGGTGTGAACATGTCCATGCGGGTGGTAAGTGGAATTCTATACCATCTAAGCTCTTAGCCAAAACGTGTCTTTTGTTTTCAAGAGTAAATGGTGACTATTAAACCTAGAGGCAAATGTTTGAGCAAGAAAAGTCTTATTAAGGGAATATAAATAATGCATGATGCTTGTAATAATTCCACTTTAAAAAATGATTTGTCACATTATACAGTTTTGCTTAGTTTGTTTTCAATTAATTGCAACATTTAAAATAACTTTCAGTTCAGTTTGAAAACAAAAGACATGCCTACTAAGTAAGGCATTGCAGAAAAGGTTTGATAAAAGCTTAATCCTTTTCTTAAGGATTTGATTTTTTCATTGTTAAGTGTATGCAGTGCAGTTTACAAAGAATGTGTGTTAGCTGTTTCTGTGCCTCTTTTGAAGGCAACATATAAATAATTTAGATAGTAGACAGGAGTACAAGGATATGTAGCATAATGCAGAAGCAGGGAAATGACAAGCTTATACCCACACTAATAATCATTAAGTTTGAAGTTGTTTTGGCTTCAACGGTGAAGTAGTTGTGTCATTCCCTAGCACTATTGGTGATGCAAATGAAAGTCATCATACAGTATGGGCATATATCTTCCATGAGTGTATGACAGACCTGTGTTTATTAGTGAATCAAGCGAAACTCGCAAGTGCTGAAGGTAATTAGAAGAATGGGGTTAGCTAGCAAAAAGTCATGCAGAGTTGAAAAAAATGAATGAACCTGAGTAATATCCAAAAGTGTGAAAAACAGAAGCTGTTAAATCTCATGATGTGTCCTAAAAGGAGAGCTATGATATAAAATCAATCCATTCAAAGTTACTAAAAGTGAAAATAACTAATATTATGTTGCATTTAGGGGGTCTAAGAAGACCTCAGCCTTAGATCAATGGTTTATGTCCTTTATTCACCGTTTCTGTAACTGGAATTGTTTGTCATTATATGTTACGCAGCAGCTTGTTACTTCACTCTAATAACAGTTCTGCAAAAAATAATTGTATGTCTGGTATTAGTGCAAGTGTCACCATTTCCTGACTATTTCTTTGTTTACAGTTTTACAGGCTGTATCACTATTGTAATACTTTGATGTACTGGAAATACTATAGAATGGCTTGATGGTCCTATGTACAGTAACTATGTAACTCCTAATATTCTTTAACCAAAGTTATTTTCTCACAGTGGTTTGTTTATGGACATGCATGAGAATTGCAAACTTAGCTATAGAATTGGCCTGTTAGGGTCAGAGAAGTTGTTTTGGTGTAATGTTGTTTTCATATACTTATTCATACATATATTTTTAAGTATTTCTGGAGAAACAGAGCTGAATGAATAGCAGCACCCATTAAGATAACTATTTCTTGACTCCATTGACTCTGTATCTTGGTATGAATGAGAGTTGAATTAGAACTACATCTTCTGAATGCTAATTAAAGCTAGCATAATCTCTGGAACTGCCACAGGCATACAGGGTAAGAACAGAAGGTAACAGGTAAAATTCAGCTTTCATTTCATCCTCATTTCAGCTCCATTCATTCATAAGTAAGAGAGGAGGTCTGTGCAGCTCTCTAATTGATCTCAGAGGTGAGCCAAGCCAGGTCTTATCTTGATAAGGATTGGAGAGATAGATTAATAAAGATTAACTGATTGCTAAATATAGACCCCTGGACCAATACAGAGGCTCATTTATATGTTACAATGCTCTTAGGTTTGACTGAGCTAGTGACTGTAGCGTAGACTGTGACGTTTTAATATATTTTTCAATGAGATAGAAAAAGGTGGAGGTTTTTCAATATGAGAAAGGAATGTGATTCACTGTGTAGAATGTATAATGTGAATGAGGTGAAAGAGATAAATGAAAAGCGTCAGATTCTCTTTGAATTTTAAAGAATCGAGTAATATAAAAAACATAATATGACAAATCAAGATGACAGAATCATGCACATGTATGCATTTTCCTTATTTGGTGCCCTCAATTTATATTAAAAGTAACGGAACCACAATATCTTAAACCCTAAATAGAATTTTCCTGTGATATTAAGGGTAAAGCTAAACAAGCAGCAGTCTGTGGATTAATAATAATAAGACCCTCGTAACCTTCTCACTTCTCAGTGCCTTGAGGGCCAAGGCTACAAAAATAGATGGATCCATGTTGGGTTGATTTATCCATGAAATTGAAGGAGAATGTTTCTTTAGGGGAGACTAAGAGAACAAAATTGTGGACATGCATTACAGTTTTGGCAAATAATAATTTACTAAACCTTACTAACTAAACAGAATAGAGATCATGAACATAACCATAGTAGAAGTGAATCATAATTAGAATTGTACTGCTACTTTTTGGTTTTTCATGCCCAGGTTATTGTTTTAGTCCAGAATGCATTCATCCCTTTGTAAATATCAGGAAAAAATATTTTTACATTAGGCATGTGATACAGTGTATGTTTGCCTTGTTACCTGTATTTCATAATAAAATATCATGTAATACCCTTATGCATAACCTTAAGTCCTTTATGATACTGCTAGGGATATGTATTGCCATATGATATCATATTTAATAAGATCTTATACATACATTATTCAGTTACTTATAGGTATTATTTTTTATTATACACTGAACTATAATTATTACATTTCTAAATAAAGTAATGTAATTTTTTCCATTTATATCCATAGAAGTCGTTTAAATGTCAACTCATGAAAAAACTAGAAGATTAGTTTTTGTTTTTATTGTGTTGCACAATACAAAAGTAATTCAAGTATAAATTTGATTTAGGAACAAGCTTTTTCATTGAATCCTTCAGGACAAATGCAGCAAATAAAGTGTATGCAAAACAATTACACATAAATGGCATTTGTGTGGAAACACTGGGTCTCTGTACAAGTCGTCTGTGCTTAATTCGGGATATGATCTTCCTTCCGTTAGAGAAACAGCAGATGATGAAATTTGATCTGAATTAATGAGCTCAGAGACAGTGTTCTGTTCTCAATATCTTTTGTTGGCCTCCACCAACCTGCTCTGTTCTGGCTTTCTAAATACTTAATGACTGCTCTGTACAATGCAATCTGCACTAAAGGGTTTCCCTTCTGCACATTATGTACTCACCTATCTTACTCTGGTGGCTCAGATGCTACTACAGAGGAGGCACTTTTCAGGTTAGGTTTTGTGGCAGTATGTGATACATGAAAGCAAAAACTAAATGAGGACAATCTTATTCTCATTTAGGCATCACGCGACTGTTGCTGTAGCAACTAGTAAAATTACTAAAACTAAGTGTTTAATTGTGTTCAAGGAGTATGTCACTGGTGTGTTCTTTAAGTACTTAAGAAACTTCTGATCTACTGTGATTTAAACATAACCATCAAAAAATATTCAGGGAGTGTTACGATAGGGAGTCCTGGGGATCTGAAGACCATTCCTGGTCTCGCCAAATCCCCAGGAACCCTAAAAGGTATCTCTGAATTCACAACACATTAAACTTTTAAGCAGAAAGGTCACAGCAGCAGGTAACCAAACTGAGTGCCACTCCTAGTTAACAAATGAGGCTACAATTTATGCAGTTTACCACAATTTGTGCAAAAGAAGACTGGAAAGATGTTGCTTGGTCAGATGTGTCTTGATTCCTGCTGTTACATTTAGGATGGTAGCATCAAAATTTTAAGCAAACAACACGGAAGCATGGATCCACTCTGCCTTGTATCAACAATTCAAGTTGCTGGTGTGATGTTATAGTGGTGTGGGGGATATTTTCTTTAGACAGTTTAGGGTTGCTTAATACTATATTATTTGCCCTATATACAGTATTTGCCCTAAAGCAGGGGTCTCAGACTCGCGGCCCGGGGGCCAATTGCGGCCCGCGGAACGATATTTTGTGGCCCCCTACTTTAAATTAAAGCTTAGGGTTAGTTTTTCTTACATGCACTTGCGTAAGTTGTTGCACTGGGCGTTTTATATTTTTTAACACTTGTGGGCTACCGTACCTCAGGCTCGTGACTAATACAAATTATCAATGTTGGTCACTCAGTGAAGGGTAGATATATCCTGTCAGCTAGTACAAGTACATTTTTTGTCACTCGGTCATGTCTTTTTTCAAATCTGCCGGGAAGAAAAAGGTTGGCGATGAGCACAGACAATTTCAGGAGAAATGGGAAACAGAATATTTTTTTGTAGAGCACAGGGGCATCCTGACGTGTCTAATATGCACAGATAAGTTGTCAGCTTGTCAGTGCTGCATATGACAATGTCAGAGCATTCTCCACAAAACTTGGGTTATGGAAAGCCCAGCTTTCTCATGCAAACCTCTGTCATTTCACAGCATGCAAGGCACTTATATATTCATGCCTATTGTTTTGTTTACTTTTGTCATGCATTCTGCAAACAGCACTCACTTAACGTGAAGAACTGGAACACTTAAGACTGTAACCGAAATGACACTAGTATTGCACTATACAGGAAGAGACCCTTACATGCACTCTAGAGCACAACACGTCCTCGTCATCAGCTTGTGTCAGCACTGATCTGTCTCATAAACAAACACACAGTTTAAAGATGTGTTTAAAACAGAATTGAATTGTGAATTAATGTTAGGGAAAGCAGTGTGTTTTTCATGTGTGGCTGTGTTTGTGGCACTGTTGCGTGGAATGGTGTTCTGATCGCCCAATTACCTGTTGTGCCAGATCACACTGAAAACCAAATGAAACCCAAACGGAAAAATAATCAAAATCGATGTTCACAACTAAAAGCACCCATGCTGAATAGTTAGATATTTCTTATATATTTGAATATAGCAGCATACAGTGCATCCGGAAAGTATTCACAGCACATCACTTTTTCCACATTTTGTTACGTTACAGCCTTATTCCAAATTG
>JAUZSU010178020.1:0-12726 GCA_034780255.1 Parotocinclus maculicauda | reverse complement strand
AAGCCAAAAGGTGTCGATCTGTATGTTTAACAAGTCAGGCATTCAGTGATATGTATCAGGATGCTGCGGCAATAGATGAAACAGGACAAGTACAAGCTGTCACATTAAACATGTACTAGCACTCGTGAGCAGCTTCAGGTCATGCCAGGTCGGATCAGGTGTCCAGCAAAAGTTGGATAAACTATGAGCCTGTCTATTCTAAGTACGGCATCAGTTATTGGATTACCAGAGTTTTTAAACACAGTGTACACTTACTGGTGGCATTATTAGGGAAACCTGTACACCTGCTTATGCACTTACAACCAACAGTACCTTGTGGTTAGAACCTGACACTAAAGAGGACTAGAGGATGATAATACAGTTATTAACTGTACACCTACTAGCAGTACCAACAATATGATATTTATAGCTAAAGTAGTTGGTATTTATAGCATAACCTGGTCTACAGTCGGAAACTTAGATGGTACAAGTGTCTGCCATGTGCCATCATATGGAGGTCCATAGTCACAGACTTTTTGCACTACTGTCAAGTAAGTATAAAAGGTATTTTCAGAAAACAATCCTGTGTGTAAATGATACGTAAATGTGTCTGAGGTACCTCTGAGAACACGAGCGGAAAATGCTACCATCTACACACAATTCACACGTTTGTTGTACCATTAGTAAATCCAACATTAGTGGGCATCGGAGTCCATCCTACACACTGGGATGGTTGTTAAGTGGTGCTTATCTGTATTAGTACAAGATAAGAGGATATTAAAACATATCACATTTGGATTAATCTATCCTGATACTATATTAAGCTAGAACTTTTTGTCCAAACTGCTTTTTTCCATTCACAACTGTGGAAAACAAACATGATGAGCAGAAAGGTCTTGTGGAGGTGTGAAATTTCACACCATGAGTGAGCATCTTCCCAGCAGAGTGTGTAACGCATGGTGTAACACGACCTCGCAATTTCATTTTCGTAGCCGTGTTACGAAGGCTGTGCCAGTTAAGAGGATTAAGTTGCCTTGACGCTGCAGCTGATTTGCCGGAGCGAGCAGATTAGCAGCTGATAATGGGCTATGCTGATAATGGTGCATGATACCCCTGTCCCCCTAACAGACTGCACAACAAGAAGTGTGTCTGTGCATGCATGCGTGTTTGTGTACATGCAGGTAACCCGAATCGACCGTGAAACCTGAGCAGGCTCACTCAACAGGACTCTTAATTATTCAAGGTACTTTGGCTGAAAACCTGATCAGCTTAAGGGTCCTGTAGGCACTGTGAGTACTGGAGCTTGCCGCAAAACCACAAAGCACAAAGTGGACTGATTGCGTTGTAACTGTCAAGCATGTTTCTTTGGGTGCCATGTTTATGTTGTCAGTTGATTTGGGTGGTAATGGAGCCAACTGAGGCTTTTGGACTTTAAAGCTAAGCCACTGCAGCTAATATTACATTATTACGTTTAAATTGCAATGAACTTAATAAATACTAAATCTATTTGATTAACATATTGTTTTAGCTGAAGAGTGATCGAACATAATCACAGCTTTTAACTATTTAATTTTTAAAGCATAATGCATGGTTTAATGACTACATTACATTCTTTGAAACAGGTCGTTGACTAAAATTGTCGTTGACCATTCACACACACAGTTATATAGTCACTGTAATGTAAATATAAAGGCTATTTTTAAGAGAAAACCATGTGTAAATGGTACGTTAATGTGTCAGAGATCTGGCTGAAAACAAGTGGAAGTCTAAACTGTTATACACGTTCTAAGCCTTTTGTAATGTATGGAAATTTTTACAAATATTTTTTGCTTTTTTTTTTACTTGACAATACTCTCACACTAATCTATTAAATTGATTAAACTTTCCACCGTCATCCCGTAATAATTGTATTCTCCAAGGAGTATTTTTTCCCTGTTTCCCTCTCTTTTGCGTTTGCCAAATTTTTTAAATGCTTGCTGTTTTTCCTCCTTGTTGCTACCCTCTACAGAAACTAACATACATAAATAATGGTGATACAAAATAAAAATGTGTCTCATTGTATATTGTAAGTTGTAAAATGCAATATAGCCTACATAAAAAAATAATGAAGATTTTTGAGAACTTTTTTAAGAACATACTTATACACTTTAGTTTATAAGAACTTTAAAGTCAAAATCAAATGTATTTCTATCCTTCTTGGGTGGCCTAGATGTTAATTTAAATAGTTGAAAAAGTTGTAGTAAGAGTCAAATTAAGAAAGAAATAAAACTTAATTAAAATAGCAAAGTAGATTTAAGATTCTTTAAGATGCTGAGTCCTCAGCAGGAAGGCAAGGCAAGTTTATTTGTATAGCACCATTCATACATAAGGCAATTCAAAGTACTTTACAGAATTAAAAATAATTAAAATGATAATAAAAATTTAATTTAAAAAAGAAAACTAAAATAAAAAACACAAAGTTAAAAGTACAATTAAAACAGTACCAAAACATTAATCTTAGGAAGTCCTTGGAGGCACATCATCTCCTAATAACTAAATGATGAAGGGAGTTACCCGCACTCTGGTGTGGCCCAGGCATGGTGGGACTGGTTTTTATAGCTATAACCCAGTAGAGTGATGCTGAGGTGGAGGGACATCTAAGTGTGTGGTGCTGGAACTGGTACCGGAACATCCGCTCAGAGAGAAAAGAGAAAATTTAGTTACTTATGGATTGGGCAAACTTTACAACTTTGAATTCCAAGCTATGAGAGTTAAGGTCAGGAAAAGAAACAACATCAGCTTTGGCAGTGCTGGGGCATGAACTACCATACCTTCTGATCCATATGCTGTTTACCGTCAGTAAATATAGTTCTTTAATGTTACAATGTTTTTTGACTTCTTTGGGTCAAGCTGGCATCCTGATGAAGCTGCAAGATGCTGCTATTGCTTTAACAACCAGATTGAGAGATATTTATATATTGTCATTATATCATTGCTAAAAAATGGTATATGTAATCTAATAGTGGCTTAAGACTTTTGGACAGGTCTGTATGCTGGTATGATTTTGTGCCGTATGCTGTCGACTCAAATCTGCAGAGCTCCAACACAAGTTAGTTTGTCAACCAGAGTGAATAGTTCCTGCCAAATGATTTCAACACAGTCCTGCATCTGACTGAGCCTTAAAACCAAAACCAACTAGAAAAAATGTGGACATATTATGTGGTTTCAGTTTGTGGCTTTGTCTCCACAGAATAAGCTGAAGAGACAACGAAGTCTTCATTTCTCATCCTTAATATGTCGCCTAACACTTCATTTGATTTAAAGTGAAAAAGAAGAAAAAGGGGGTTTGCAGAGCACACGTGTTTGACCATCTGCTCAAGCTTTCCAAATATAGAGCTCTTCTTACTTTATCGCAGGCCTCAATTTCATCACCCACAGCGGGCAAAAGACACCCCAGAATTAGCTTCCTTCTGCCTTGTAAGGGAGGAGGTGGGGGTTTCCCCAGAGCAGAGCGGGGCTGATCCTGTGAAAACATCAATTTGTCCAGCTGCTGCTGAAAAGCCTTGCTCATCTCATGCAGTGCGTTCGTATCGGCTCTCCCACTGAGAGCAAATTACTTGGTTCAGCAGAGCAAGCGTCCATACAATGCCTCTCTGCTGCCAGGCTGAATGCCCCCCAGTTCTGACATAACATTCATGACAGGCCAGGCAGATTGGGATAGATTGTCCCCAGTTCCAGATATGTACTTGTATTCATATACACTGCTCACAAAAATGAGGGGATATTTCACTATTTTGAAATATCCCCTAATACTGCTGTGAGCAGTGTATCTAACAACGTAAACTATTTGAACTTTATTACTAATTATTTGTAATATTCATTACTAATGCTTTCAAGATGGTTAAGGTAAGCAACTGCAACTGTATTCTGGAAATCCCTTTTATACTTGATCCACTTTGTTTATTATAAAAGGGAGCACTTTAAATCATATAAAAGTCATTCCACTGAATGGGTGAGTCTAACAACACACATTTTAGCTATTATTATTACAAGTATTATTAACTATAGTTTAATCTCAGGCAACTTTATTTGATTTTATTTTTACATGCTTTCTTCACTCACTGTTCGTCAGAATCAGAATCTTTAGCTAGGAGTAACACGACAGAGTTTACAGTACAGAATTAGAAAATAAATCAAATGTAACTATATCACATCCATACTAATAGCATGAGGACACAGAGCACATTCTAATTATTTACCAAAAATATGTACAAAGGAACTTTGCAATTTCAAACTCCTCTGGAGTGAAAAATCGAATGGTTCATTACATTTCTTAACAAACATTTCAAATTTCACTATGAACATGGACACCCAAAATAAAACACTCAAAGTTTGACCTTCCAAAGACCATCCATGTTATCAAGTCCAGTCAGTGGTGATAGGGTATGTCAATCCATAAAACCTAAAAGGGTGGGGTGCGATTACAGACATGTTATGTATATTATTTTATTATTATATTATGTATATGTATATGTATATTAGTCTGTAGTTTGATTTTAGACACTTCAAAATGTAAGATCCCGTAATGAAATACATTACACAGGACTGTGGTGGCCTATTGGTTGGACTATAGTCCAGAAGGTCCAGGGTTCAAAACTCACCTCTGCTAAGCTACCACACTTGGGTCTCCGAGCAAGACCCTTTATATATACAAACAGTGGGTACGAAAAGTATTCAGAACCCTTCAAATTGTTCACTCTTTGTTTCATTGCAGCTATTTGCTAAAATTAAAAAGTAAATTTTATTTTTCATTAATGTACATTTAGCATCCTATTTTGACAGAAAAAACAGACATGCAAATGAGAATCATGAGCTCAGAGATAGAATTGTGGCAAAGCACAGACCTGGCCAAGGTTACAAAAAAACATTTCTGCAGCACTCAAGAATCCTAAGAGCACAGTGGCCTCCATAATCCTTAAATGAAATAATTTTGGGATGACCAGAACTTTTCCTAGACCTGGCCGTCCAACCAAACTGAGCAATAGTGGGAGTAGAGTCTTGGTGAGAAAAGTAAAGAAGAACCCAAAGATCACTGTGGCTGAGCTCCAGAGATGCAGTAGGTAGATGGGAGAAAGTTCCACAAAGTCAACTATCACTGCAACCCTCCACCAGTCTGGGCTTTATGGCAGATTGGCCTGACGGAGCTGAAAACCCCCATAGAGTTTGCCAAAAAAAACATGACTTCCAGACTATGAGAAATAAGATTCTCTGGTCTGATGAGACAAAGATGTAACTTTTTTGCGTTAATTCCAAGCAGCATGTGTGAAGAAAACCAGGTTTAATCAGTGTTTGTAAGACTCTGGAACAGATATTCTTTTAACACCACTGTTGATGAGCGCAGAGAAACCGTCGGTGATGCGGGTGCTTGAGATGATTCAGATAAGATCACGTTACGGCTGGAGCACTCAAAAAGTACTTAAGCATGGCTGGATAATAAGAGGAGGGTCCGCTGTGAACTGGGTCTTCAAAACAATCTCTTTCATCAAAGATTACAGAATCAAGCACACAAAACTGCTTTCAAAGTAGAACAATAAAAATGTAAAAACAAAAAGACATTAGCGTAGGCCGATAGCAGAAAAAGCAACCCTGGTGGCTGTTGAGGTTAATCTCCTGCAGTGGGGTGAAGTTCTCTGTAAAAGGTTTTAGCTACTAAAGCTACTAAAGCCTGAAACCTCCACACACAACATAACAGGCTTTAAGCTCCAAAGACAAACCGCCATTCAAGTTGCTTTAACTTGGGTCCAACGGAGGTCATCGCACGCGCTTCGGCGGGGCCGTCTCTCGCTGAGAAAGCAAAACAGGTCTCTCACCGTCACACAGGCAAAAACAAAACTCTTTCCCCATCTTTGTCTCACTGTATCAACAAAGCTGCAGGCCACCTCTGTTTTCATTCTCCAGCAAAATGTCATCTGGCCGCTTTCCTCCGTGTGGAGATAGCATTCAGCATTCAGCCACTCAGACAATGCGTCCTAACAAGAGCACAGATTGTGTGTCCTGCATAAAAGAGCCCTAATCTAAAGTCTCTCATGCTGAAATAACACACGCCACATCTATGCATGCACAAACTAAATGGCTGCCGCTTTGTTCCAGCACATTGAATAGGGATTTCTTCAGGATGTGCAGGTCAGTGTACTTTTGGCTCATGTCCTCCCTGCATGCCGTGCTTACAAACCGGATAGAGCAGCGATTATGACAGAGAAACCAAAGTAAGCTACAAATGCTGCTAAAGAATTATTCAGCACTTTTTAACCACCTAATCTGTGGTGACTGCAATCTGTGCCATGTAAACATATTCCAGTCAAGAAAGCAGATTAAGGAATCTGATAAACAGAGCTGGATTTTAGCTCTTCTCAGCACATAGCATGTCCTTACTCCGAATGCGTCAGGCCACATTCAAACACAACACAGTTGCCAGGTCTGCTTATTTCAAGACTTCACTTCTTTGAGGTTTGCTTCATTGACCCGTTAGTGGTTTCTCTTGCTGGATTTGGCAACCCTGGAATTAATTGCAACACTTGTGAAATGGCTTCCAAATTCTTTTTTTTCCAGGGGGTGGGGGGCAGGGGAGGACCTCTGAAATGCACTATATGTTCGAGGAAATTAAGAAACCAAATAATTTAATTATAGAAGGATGTGGGTTAAGCGGAAAACTTCAGTGAAATTATCGACTGGTTGCACAGTAAAATCTGATTATTGTCATGTAAACCCAGATCTTTCCCATTATCTGATTACCCAAGTGTATGGCAATCAGATTACTGACAAAATTGGATTTTGTCTAGTTATGGGATTATTAAGGTCAATAAAGTTTGTGCAAGGCTTTTGTTACCGTCCGTTTATTTCTGTCCCAGTTTACAGTTGTCGTCTTGATTTAGCATTGTACAGTCACATTTTTCAAATGCTTATTGACAGAATACGACACTTGTTTTTAGAATTGGGACTTTTACAATGTGCTTAAAATGCTGGAGCGTCCCTTTAAGACTATTAATTACTCAACATTCTAGATTTTTGGTCGGCTCAGACAAGCCAGCTTATGAGAAAACTGTGCTAACATGTTGTTTTTAACAGATATTTCACACATGAAAGATAACACAAATTTTGTGAAAATTTCTACCGCTTTACTCTTGCACCCAGACAAGGCTTTGTGATCTGTACACTCAATTCTACTGCTTGTTACTGCAAATCTCCAACCAGCCAATCATATGGCAGCACTTCAATCCATTTGGGTCTGTAGACAGTTTAAAAGAAGCACTGGAATCAGGGAAAGAAAGGGTTTTTAAGTGGGTTTGAACATGGTATGAAATTTGGTGATAGACAGACCGGTCTGATCGTTTCATAAACTGCTGAACAAAAGGGATTTTCACAGACAATGGTCCAATAAAGAAAAAATATCCCATGAGTGGTAGTTCTCTACGAGCAAATGCCTTGTTGAAGAAAACAAAGGAGAACAGCCAGACAGGTTCGAGCTGATAAAAAAGGCAACACTAACTTGTTACAACCGGGTATTTAGAAGGGCATCTCTGGATGCACAAGATGTCAAACCTTGAAGTAGATGGGTTACAGCAGCAGACCACACCAGTTGCCACTCCTATCAGCTAAGAACAGGCAACTGAGGCTCCAATTCACATGGGCTCACCAACAGTGGACAACAGAAGACTAGAACAACATTGTCTGGTCTATTGAATCTTGATTTCTCTTGTGATGGTACGGTCAGAATTGGGAAGAAAAAAAACAACAACATGAAAGCATGGATCCGTCCTGCTTTATCAGCAATTCAGGATTCTGGCAGTATAAAAGTGTGGGAGATATTTTCTTGGCACACTTGGGACTCCTTAATACCGACAGAGTATTATTTAAAAACACAGAATATCTGAGTATTGTTACTGGCCATGTTTATCCCTTTATGATCACAGAGTACCATCTTCTGATGTCTACTTCCAGCAGGAAAACATGCCATGTCACAAAGCTCAAATCATCTTAGACTGCAATGTTGGAACATGGCAGTGAGTTCACTGTACTCAAATGGCCTCCACAGTCATCAGATCTAAATCCAATAGAGCACCTTTGGGATTTGGTGAAATAGGAGACTGCATCATGATGGATTCGGAGTCAGGAAATCTGCAGCATCTGCATCATGTCAGTATGGTCCTAAATCTCAGAGGAATGCTTACAGCACCTCGTCTAATCTATGCCACAAAGAATTAAAGCGCTTCCAGAATTAAGAGTTAAGGGATCCAGTCCGATCCTAGCAAGGTGTACCGAAAAGTGGCCAGTGAGTAATAAAAGTCATGATATCCTGCTTTTAGGATTTTGCTTCTTTATCACAACACCTTTTTCCTCTTGTCTCTGTTGATTCTGGACAGATCTTGAATGGAATCTGGAGCAGACAGTAGGTGCAGCCGCTATTGAGACCTCAGCCAGTCACGATGGGGTGCTGGCCTGAGGGAGCGATCATTTATCAAAAAGCATTTATGAGCGATGAAGCAGAGCCCGGCGTTATACGATTTCAATGACACTGAACCGCGTTCTCGTTTTCTGGTTTAGTCGAGTGCCGTTGCTTCTTTCCTGTAACCCGACTTTACTCCTTTGTGCTTTCAGATCCCGTTGCCTGATCTGGCAGGAGACGCTTCAGCCTGGTCTTCATTTCCCCCATTGTCCTCTTAGAACAGCGTCTTAAGTGCTCCAGTTAATCTCAATGCATTAAACGAGTTCACTTACGCCAGGCAGCCACACAATGGAATGCCGGACACGAGATGTACAAGATAGGAGGTAGAAGGTAGACACACACTTTCATGTGACAGCTTTTATGCAATCTTTGTTCTATAGACTCAATACATGCCCCTATTAAAAGCTAATGGCAGATACAGTGCTCTCGCAAAATAATACACCAGCAAGGTCTAAAGCAATCTGATCCAGCTACTGTTGTTGAAACGAACAGGAGCTAGGTATCAGAGACAGCCGGGTTACTCTCTCATGATCTCTCATGACCTGTCTGAACTGAGTTTCACACGTGCAGCCGCCGAACCTTCAACCTTCCAGTCACTAGTGGAGTAACTTTACCACTGCACAAACACTGCTCATACGTCCTGAGAATGGCTCTTACAATGCAGGTCTGAGGACATCGCATGTACAACACCGCATCTGTGCAACACAACACCCTTCACATATCAACAATGAACTAAATTCAACATGATTTACTTACCATTATAAATGCTTCAGACCCCCAAATGGGCCAAACAGAGGTGAGAGCAGGAAGGGAAAAGCTATAACGCAATCCACACACTAGAAGACTTTTCAAAAGGTTTTTAAAGTCTGACACCCTCTCACATCTAAAGACAAGCCACAAAGTTTTTAGTCACAGACTATGATTTCACTCTTCGTGACATGGTCACTATTTGTGAACTCTCCCGCTGAGCACGAGAGCTCTCTGTTTAACTGGACTAAATGCTCATCCTTTCTCTCTTTCTCGTCAAATTCAATATTTTATTTGTATGTACTGCTGTCCTACATGCTATAGCTTTTTATTCTCTATTCACTTATTGATTTAGCTTCTGTTTTTTTTTTTAAATAATGCTTGCTGTCCAGAGGGGGCACTTTTTAAGTCTTGGTCCTTCCAAGGTTTCTTCCTTGTTTTTTCGTAATACTAACACCATAGGCTCAATTCGGGCTTCTGAACTAGATCATTTTAAAGCTGCTCCGTTTAAAAAGTGCTGTATAAATACATTTTGCAAGACCGCAACACACTTCCTGTTGCAATGAGGATGGACTAAATAAATAATCAAGCTGAAATTATTATTATATATAAGTAATTATAAAATTACAGTTTTGTAATACTGTTGGTTAGTAGAAAATGTAAACACTGTTTGTATACATTTACTATTGGCAAACAAAAGGATCGGCTTTAAGGAACTGCTCCACATGAGGGCACAGGAATTTGACTTCCTAATAGAATGAGTGGCACCACTTATTACCACGGAAGACACCAGGTCTCATTTGGTTTTGGAGAGAGCTCACCTGGTGGATGTCAAAACTTACATCACTAATTTGCTATTAAATGTTATAGAAATAGGTTATGCTTTTGTGATTTTACCCTTATTTTCTGCTATTTACGATTTTATCGCGATACACTGTGATCTGATGCATATTCCACATAGTTCACAAAAAATAGACTTTTACAGTTTACAAACTAAATATATGCTCACAAAAATAGTTCAAAACAAAATATCCCCTAATGTAATATCCTCATTTTTGTGAGCAGTAAACCCACGCAGACATAAGGACTACATGCAGAACATTGAGCCACTGTGCCGTCCATCTGATGTGTGAAAACATTATACTATTCAACAAAACATCTCGATCAACCTCACTAACGTTAGTCAAGTAGAAGCAAATCCAGAATAGGAAATTAAACAGTTCACAGAGTTCAACAGGAACGTTTAAGACACTGGTGAAACCCTCGCCTGACAGGTTTGGCGCTGTTAATGCAACGAACGGTGAAATTAAGTGAAGGGTAACTTTCATTAAACTAAACTCCTTTTACAAAACACTCCCACATACATTTATGTTTCGGCTCTTGAAAGCTTTTCAGTGTCACTTGAGTCCTACTGAAGCAGAACTAGCTCCATCCAGATGGATCTCTCATTCAAGAACTTCCACTCAAGATAATTCCAAGCCCACAGGAGTCAGAAATGCAAATGGAAAAATGGAGAAACACTGCAATTAGCAGAGAGCCGCTGTTCTACCAACATTGTACTGAATTAGCACAGCTTTGTGAGACAGTAAAAATGGACTGGGCTGAAGTAGACAAAGATGACCTAGAGCGTCTACTGGTGCATCTCACAGTCAACATCAATGGAAACACAAAATGAGCAGAAGATGCTGACAGGTTAGACCAGAATGCTTACATGCTTTCAGTGAAGGACACCGATTAGTTTGGTCAGCAGCAGGTCAGTCATGTTATATCACACCATGTATATAATAGCATCAGGCAGCAACAATCCTCCAAATAACTCTGGCCAGAACTTGTGTGTGATCCAACGAAGAAAAACAGAAGGAATAAAGACATCACACTGCACAAGAATATTCAAACACGTGACCCGTCTAACGTACAGATAAGTAAAATCCCAGTTTACAGAGCCAGATCATTACTTGCGGGTAGGAGTGTGGAAACGTTATAACACCACGGCATTAATAGAAGAGCAAACGGAAGAAGAAAACCTTATGGTAATTATGCTCATTTCCCTCTTCGCTCTGATATAGGAGGCTTATAGTAAATCTGAATTGCAAGCAATAAAACCAATTAAGCAGTTTAAACATGAAAGCGGTACAACGTTACATGCAAGCTAACAAACGATACTTGATTTAATCCCAATACCAATATGGTTAAGGTAACTAACTAGTCCACCAAAACTAGTACCATACATGTACTGGTCCTGTGAGGATCCTGGCCATTAGAGATCAAAGTAATGGGGACTAATAAAGTAAGTAGAAAAGCAGATTGACTAAGTGTGTAACAGTAGAACTACAAAGTGCTTCTCTATGATTGAGCTGATCAAATGGAAACAAGAAGGTGTACCTACTATAGTGGCCAGTGAGTGTATTCCTAAGATTGTTCCAGACATCCCGTGGTGTAAACAGCTTCAAAATAGCAGTTAAAAACATGACATCACCCAAAATGTCACTTCCATAAGTCATGTCTCATCAACTTTGTTTTCTTTCCCAATTACTTTTTATTGCCATTCAGACTGGTCTCAAAGCAAATTCTCTCCAGCTGTAACAATTTGGGTTTGATTATGAAAGCTGGAACTGACCATACGTCTGACTTTCACATGGCTTTTGACCACATTCTGCAAAAAAAGAAAAAAAAACACCAACGACGCAAATACCCTTTAAAAACCTCGCTCACACAAACATCTACCACCCGTGCATACTGGCATGCACATGAGGCTCCCACATCAGAGTTCAAATCCCGCCAGATAACACCAGTGGGAAAACAAACATGAACTCATCCCGCTGAACCAAAAATCAAAGAGCAGGCAACTGTGTTATCCCAATAATCCGGTCCAGACTGCCTCATGAAAGCACATACAGGCATCCTGACCTCCCAGAGCCACTCAATTCCAACATTCAGGTTAGTCAAGCGTTCCAAACTCCACTTGAACCCTGCCTGTGGGTAGACATCTACATGCAGATGCAGACTTTCTCTGCAAACCAAGTCAAATCAACTCAACTGTAAATCCTAAGTGAACTGTTATAAACACTAAATTCAACAAGCAGATAAAAATCTCCAGTGAAATGGACTTAATGAAATCCGATCCAAAGCTACACGTGTGGAAAACTATTTAATGTAAACCTTACCACAGCAACAAAAAGGACACGAGTCTGTCTGTTACATGAACGATGGGTCACCATGTTACTCAGGTTTTCAGTCATCAGAAAGAAAGAAGCTTTGGGACAACCAAGACTCAAAAAACAGACCCAACCTCCTTGGGCAGCCCAGATGAATTAAACTAGGTTACCTGTAGTGTACAGTAAATGTTTAAATGAACAGAAGCTGAATAAAATAATAAAGATTGAGCATCTTAATAAAAATAGAATAAGTAAATAATACAGTCGAATCCGGTTAATTGGACCCCCGGTTAATGGGACCAGCCGCTTATTCGGACCAAATCCTAAAGTACCGAAACAAATCCTATTATATACATGTAATGT
>JAUZSU010178009.1:0-12726 GCA_034780255.1 Parotocinclus maculicauda | reverse complement strand
CCGACTGGGCTAGGGCGCGCCGAGGAGCCGACTTGACTAGGGCGCGGCGAGGAGCCGACTGGGCTAGGGCGCGGCGAGGAGCCGACTTGTCTGGGGCGCGGCGAGGAGCCGACTGGGCTAGGGCGCGGCGTAAAAGCCGGATAACTAAGGCGTGATGAAAAAACTGAATAACTAAGGCGTGGCGTAAAAAGCCAAATAACTAAGGCGCGGCATGAAAGCCGAACAACTAAGGCGCGGCGTAAAAAGCCGAATCACTAAGGCGCGGCATAAAAAGCCGAATCACTAAGGCGTGGCCTAAAAAGCCGAATAACTAAGGCGTGGCGTAAAAAACCGAATAACTTAGACGTGGCGTAAAAAAACGAATAACAAGGCGCGGCGGAAAAAGCCGAATAAGGAGGCGCGGCGAAAAAGTCGGATAACTAGACGCGGCGAAAAAGTAGAATAACTAGACGCGGCGAAAAAGCTGGATAACTAGACGCGGCGAGAGCCGAATAAACTAGGCGCAGCGAGAGCAGAATAAACTAGGCGTGACGGAAAAAGCAGAATAACTAGGCGTGGCAAAAAAGCCGAATAACTAGGCGCGACGGAAAAAGCCAAATAACTAGGCGGGACGGAAAAAGTCGAATAAACTAGACGTGGCGAGAGCCGGATCAACTAGACGTGGCGAAAGGCCGAATAAACTAGACGTGGCGAGAGCCGGATAAACTAGACGTGGCGAGAGCCGGATAAACTAGACGTGGCGAAAAGCCGAATAAACTAGCCGGGGGCTGGTGTGGGCTGCACCCGCTGTCTCCTTCGTTGGCGAGGCTTTATGTCACGAACGGCTTGGCGATGAAGCAGCGGAGACAAACGCATGATGCAGGGCAGGCAGGGGTTTATTAGACAAAGCAGCAACATGAATCCAAACGGAGCGCCTGAACATAAAACATGGCGAAAAATGGAGAAACACAAAGCACAACCAAAAACAAAGCTTCGCGTACGACGCTCAGCGCGCGTCTAAATACGGGCGCGGAAGTAGTCCCAGGTGGTTGCAATGAGTGACGTGCGGCTGCGTAACGCGACGCAGCCTGTGGGCGTGACATTTATACTGTGCACATGAACAGCTAAAGCTTACTATAAGCTAAGTATATTATTATGTGTGTGCAACTGGCAATTATTACATGATTATGATTTTCTCATAAGTTAGGAAACCATTAATGTATAATAAAAAATTTTGCAACTCAATTTGTGCGCTTTCCATACATGCTTAATCCAATTTAGGGATGCAGGATGGACAGGGACTTACTGGCAGCACGGTTAGAACCAATGCTAGAACAGTTCATCGTAAGGTGCATGCACACACATGCACAGTCGCTCATTCACCCTAATAATGGCAATGACCTCTTACTTGTCTGTATTCAGCAGTGTGTTCCATTACTGAAACTGGGAGCCATTTTGTTGACTTTAGAGCATTAAAGGAAGTTTAACGATCCGCATCAAGCCAGGCTTAAAGAACATTAATAATTGAAATACGTAAACAAACACCATTGACTTTTCTTACATGTACATCTAAATATGCTATTTTAAACAATTTAAATAATATATAAATAATAGCAAATGGCTAAATATGAAATATTAAAAAATAATGTAATAATAAAATATTTTAAATACATTAACATTATGTTAGACAGATGTTTACATGGTATAAAGAAGTATAATTATAATAATTTTATATGTTGTTTTTTGTAACTTTTTTTATGGGCAAATGCATCCAGTTTAAGTAAAGACTTAATATTTACAGTGTTTACCCTTATTTAAGACTTCTGGAATTCACCTCTGCATGCTGGATTTCAGCTTCTTGGCAAAAGCTTACATGGTGGCAACCTATTTTTGCCTAAGCAGTGCTTGGAGTGTATCACAGCTTCTGGGTTTTTGATGTTTCACATTTTTTGATTTTCGGTTTAAAATTTTTAATTTTAGGTTCATTGAGCCACTTGGTTCTCACTTTTGACTTGTGACATGGTGCTTAAAAAAATTGTTCATCTCCATATTGCTCCTGAATCACTGGAAGAAGTTGCATTTGGAAGAGGTTTTGATACAGTGGCAGTGTACTTGGGCAAAATGTCCACTCCCTTGAATGAGAAACAACCCCACTAATGAATGGTTTCAGGATGCTTCACTGTTACCATGATACGGGACTCATGATAGCGCTCACCTTTTCTTTTCCAGACAATATTTTTTTTTAAATGTCCCAAAAAGTCTGAAAGGGGTTTCTCAGAGAAAATAACTTTACCCACAATCCACTGCAGTCCAATCCCTATACTTCCTGTAGATTGTCAGTCTATCATTGATGTTTTTCCTAGAGAGAAGCGGCTTCATTGCTGTCCTTCTTGATACCAAGCCATTATCCAAAAGTCTTCGTGTCAATGTGCAGTCTGATGCACTCAAACAGTCATTATTGAAGAACGTCTGCACTGGTGGTAGGTGGTGCCAATCTCGTAGCTGCATATTTTTGGAGACGATTGTGATGCTTGCTTGACTTTCTTGGATTCCCTGAAGCCTTATTTGGACAATTCTTTTTGAAGTCCTTGATGATTTAATAAATGGTTGATCGGGGAGCTTTCTTAAAAGCAGCAATGACCTTGTCTTTGAAACCCTTTTGATGCAGTGCAATGATGACTACACCTGTTTCCATAGGGGTAACTTTGGTTAACAGAAGAAAATGTAATAGCACCACTACCCCATTTTGAAAACCATTTTCAAAACTTTTGGCCACAACATTAACTATGTAATTTTTATAGGTAGTACATCTGCTCTGTTTAAAATGGCATACTATATCTGAAATTAGATATAATTCTGTATGGATGTGCCAGGGTGTTTGTGCTTGCCTTCCTGACTTAATGAATAAAAACTGATAATATATAATAAAAATGCTTTTCAATTCTTCAGTATATTGTCACAAAATGCAACTAGTACGACCTGCATTACATTTTCAATTTGAGTGTTCAAAACAAACCACTAAAAATATATTTTAAAGTAAATACCATTATTGTCATGCACCTGGACTTTCACCTTTAATAGATGTGTGTATTTCCTTACATCTGCTATAACATGCATTCCACTGTGTTGAAAGTCTGATGTAAAAATGATTTTTAATGCTTTTGTCTCATAGGGCCTCATAGAGGCTAAATCTGTCAGGCTCCAGGTGACACGTTTAGTGACTGATAGAGGTTTTATGGATTGAAAGCACTTGGTAGAGTGAGGCTTACATTTCACTTAAGACATTTATGTTGTTCCAGCTGATTGACTTGCTCTCTCTGATGCTCAAGCCATAATTGATCTCTCTCTCTCTCTCTCTCTCTCTCTCTCTCTGTTTCATAGGGGTGTTGTTCGTTTGGATATCAACCTGCAGGATGTGGATATCGATCAGTGTTCTAGCGATGACTGGTTTGCAGGAACTCACAGGTGCAACCTGACCAACACCGAGGTGAGAAACTTGCACTTCTAGTTCTAGGCATTTTCTCTCACTGCAGGTGTGAAATACAAACATTTGTATAATTGTTTCACAACTCATTAAACTGTGCCCCACAACTACAGAGTTTAGTTCCCAGCCATAAACTGCATGGTTTGCATGTTCTCTCCATGTTCATGTTTCCTCTGCATACTCCAGTTTCTTTCTACATAGCATTGTCATGGTGTTTCTAAAGGTGTCCCACTGCCACTGAGTGTGTGTGTGTGTGTGTGTGCCCTGTGCTGTCGGTTATAACATATTTCCTAACTGTAAAGTACTAAGTACCACAATAAGCTCTAAAATAAATGACTTAAAGTTGAGTCCCGCTATCAAATCACCCAGTATCTAATTCCTGCCGGAATCCAGCAAGCTATTTGAAACCCCCCTGCTATCTGAACCAGTAACCCTGTGTATGTAAAGGTTTCCTGTAAGTGTTCCAGGAGTACGACTTTTCTGCTCTGCTGTTCATTGCTTCTTACTTTTATACATGATCAGCTGGTAATGAGATTTAGGTGAGTCACATGGACAGTGTTGCCATTTCAAAATAATTATTAAGTTCTGTATTACCCACTAATGGAAAAGAATGTGAGCTGGGAGATTGCTGTTGAAATCCTGATAAAGGGTCATAAAACTTTACAAATTTTGTGTATACGTAACAAAGCAAGACAAAGATGGGAAGTCTACAAAAAAGCAAACGAACAGATGGAGGAACAGATTAATGAGAATACTCAAGAGAATGAGACACAAGCTAATCAGGCTGCACATGCCAGCATGACAGATGCTAGTCAAATGACGCTAACTCTGGTGGTCATTCGACAGTGTTACTGAAATTACTGAAATCCATGAAAGACTGTATTATAGCCAAACTTTTTTATAAGCTTCAAAAATTTCAACTTGAACACAAATAGACACCTCTGTCAATGACATGCAGACAAGGCTAATGTCTCTTGAATCCATTTGTGAAACATTGTCTACAGAAAATGAGAAGTTAAGACCCAAAGTGGGTGACCTAGAAAACTACTCTAGATGTAACATCAGAATTAGCGTCTTATGTGAAAAAGCAGAAAGAAAAAAGTCCACCTACTTCTTTAGAATCATATTTAAACAAATATTTAATAATAGTCAACAGAGCTTACAGAATAGCAGAACTGAGCAGAAGACGATGCCACATCCGTCACATGGATCCATAACTATCTACAGCTAGCGAGATAGCTGAACCTAATCAGTTAATACTGTTGGACCCACATGCAGGAAGCAGGGCTGTGCAGAGTAGTCAGACAGAGAAGGGTGTGCTCTTGTTAGCTACCACACTTCACAGAAAAAGGGGTTTAATATATGAATATGCATACATACATATGAGTGTTAACATGTATGTATGGGTAAATAGATGCTGCTTACAGACATTAGAATTCATAATGAAATTCATAATGAAATATCCACTTATTTTTGTGAGCAATGTATAAGAAGGGATGAATTGTGGAGGGATAGTGAATATAACAACTGGAATCAGCTCTAAAAATGATACCTTCTGGTCCATAGTCCAGTGCCATAAACCACTAGGCCACCACAGTCCCATGAAATGGGACAGTCTCATAAAATCTCACTTTAACCATGTTGAAAGGCTGCTTCTAGCACAATTTTGGTTGTAATAATGCGTTTATTCCCTGGATTAAAATATTAATTAATATACTCTGATCATGCATGTGAAAAAATGCCACTGCCCAATGTGAAACAATATAACACTGCAAATGCATTTGGTAAGACCACAACAAGACATTGGCATCAATTAAGACTTATGAATGGAGGGCTGGGTTTGACTAGGGGGTCTAGAAGCAGGCCCCCCAGGAGAATAAAAAAGCATTTTGTCTGCAGTTACATTCATGTTTAATAACTTGTATGACTAATTTTTTAGGACAACTATCGACAGCAGAAAATTAATTTGGCAATTTAAATTGTATTCACTTTCATATAATATAAGATATTAAAATATCAAGGACCACTACATCCCCAGCCAGAGGACAAAGGGTGTGTGGGTGAAACACACACATGTAAAGGGTGTGTGGGTGACATTTCCACATGTAAATCAGTGAGGTTTCATTTTGATTAATTGAAGGTTGGAACAGGTATTCAAATAACATATTTACTGCAATAAATGTACATGAATATTGGAGTACAATTGTCTAGTGAACTCCATGAGTTAAGGCAATGCTTGTAAAATAATGGTGGCCCACAAAGTATTGACAGTTTTGGCCAGTTTGGCCATTTTCACTAAGGGGTGTACTCTCATTTATTGCCAGCGGTTTAGGCTATAGGTTATACAAGCTGTAGAATGACTACTTTACATTGTATCATGGTTTCATATCATCATTGTTGTCCTATGAAAGAATATGACAAAATAGTTACAAAAATGTGAGGGGTGTACTCATGTTTGAGAGATCCTGTATATCAAAATGATTCAAAAGTTCATTAATGATGTGAGTATTGTATCCACTTCTAAGATAAAGTCAGATAAGGCCAAGCGTATGTGGTCATTGCATTCACCTCTCTGATTGACATGTATCTTATGACATGTCATAAAAGGAACAAAAAACAACAACCCGTACTAGATGGCTTAGAGACACCACATATATTTTGTAGTTATAGAAAATCATATATACTCCTAAAGGGTCTAGTAAGGCCTTGAGAAGATGTTTTGCCTTTCTTTGTATATTTTGAGAGGTTAAAATTAAGAGGAATAAGGTATGGCTATATCTGTGGGACACTATCCCTGCTATAAAGCACATATTATAAAGCACATGCATGGTTCAGTTTTAAGATTTTAGTATAAGGCAAACTTTTGTACAGTGTATAGAATTGTTTTCAGAGCTAACAATGTCAGTAGGAAGAACCAAATTTGCAGTTTAATTGGGGTAGATAATGTGGGTGATAGGAGTATTAGGTTTGAGTTTACTGGTATTTGATACTTTCATGCAATTCTTTCTGCAAACTTTGTGTCTGAGTTTTTTTCTTCTGTACGTTTATTGAGAAAACAATGAAAATTGTTAAAGGAAGATGAATATTAAGAGCAGCTGAGGGGCGAAGTGGGGCCATGGCTCCTGTATTATGTATGTGATGTAATGGGTTGCAGGGATCTCTGAATAATTAAGCATGCTCTTTGTCTGCATTTGCTCCTGATAGACATGGAAGCACACATATAGATGTAAATGTATATATAAATGTTCTGGTGTAACAAGACTTTATCACGTTCACATCTCAGAATGTTTGAATAAGAAGATTGTAATTCATCATGCATTATATTTTCATCATTTTTTTCTTAAACCAGAGCCCATCACTCTTCAATAATATATGTACAGAGGGACAGTAATAAATAAAACATAAAGAACTGCACTACTCGGAATTAAGAACAACATTGTGCTTGTAAGTGTGCTGTATCTATGAGTACATACTATACATTTACAAAGCATTATGACATAACTGAAGTTTTCTGAAGTGCAAAATATTCTGTTTAGTGCAACCCCAAATCAGAAAAAGTTGGATGTCCTGATTTACCCTTATACTTCTGAACCCAGAGAAGTTGAAAAATTGACATTGTTGGCTGCAAACTGTCAGGGTTCCTACCTTTCGCCCCGGAGCGTTCGGTCGCCATTACAGAGCTATCGGTGAGGCGGTTTATATCCAGTGTCCAATTTACGACCTGATTTCGAACAGCTACTTCTCCTGCTATTTAGGTGTGGATTTTAGCGCTGTTCGGTGCCAGGTCGTCTCCATTCAGTATACGCGGCCGACCACCAGCGCGCTCGCGCCCTTACGTGCAGCTTTAGGATTAGTGGGTTACGTCTGGGGGCTTTTAGTGCCGATGGACGCATACGGGGGGAACCCCTGAGGTATTTCGTATGTTAGGGGCACTTTGAGAGTCTCCCGTCCTGTACTCGTGCGCTCCTCGCACGTCTGAGCTCATGCTCCTCCGTTGTCGGCATTCAACGAGCCTCACTCCAGTCGGCTGCTCGTCCTGAATGGGACAGCTTGCCTTACTTGCGCCACACATGTGCCTGAGCTCACGCTTGCCCCCTGATGCTTCGGCGCCTTTTGCGATCTGTGCGCGTTTGCGCTCTTCGCGTGCCCAAATTAAAACTCGTTTTCTGGTGCCTTGTCGCCCTCTGCGCTCTAATGAGCCTCACTCTAGTTGGCTGCCCTCTCGATCTGAGACACGCTCCGGCTAGAGTTGCCGCCCGACTGCGCGTTTGAATTATATACGGCTTTCCCCCGCTACATGCGCGTTTGAGCTCATGCTCGCCCTTTGGTGTTCGGACTACCGTGCCTTGCCAGTTGGGAGACGTCCCAAATCGTGCTCTCTGCACTCTTGCCCCATTGGCGCTTTGGCGCCCTCTCGTGACCAGTTCACGCATTGGGTCAACACAAGTTTTTCTGTTTTATTTCCCCATTATTATAATACAAAGTACGTCGTGGGATTTCGTCTTTCCCTCATACTTGGGTCCTACCACCAACCACCACATCCCGTAACACAAACCAAAGACGAAAAGGTCCATGAAGACTGTTATCAGCTACAAGTTCAAAATCTAGAGGTTTTGAATGTTTATGAGGCTGTGTCAGTGCCCTTGGCAAAAGGTAATTTTCAGGTCTGTGATGGCAGCATTAATGCAGCAAAGTACATAGGAATTTCAGAACAAAATTAATTATTTTAAGATCCCATCCCGGGATGCCATTGTATTTTGCCCATGTAAATGCAAAAGTCAAATAAGTAGTTAGGACTGAAATATGTAAATCTCATCCAGTCTTTCTTTAAGCTAGATTGTTTTTAAAGTGTAAAAACTTTCTCATACATTTCCTGACAAACTGGAGATCCTTTAGCCTCCTGTTAACAGCTCCTATTTTATATCACATAATTATTTAGTTTTTTACTAGCTTTAAATTACTAGTTCTAAATTGCCCTGTCCCATTTTTTTGGTAAAAGGCAGGAATGGAGGTTGATTAACACATCAAGTTAAGTCAGTTAATTAAACAAAACAGGTAATATTTCAGGTTGTATCTCATACTCATAAAGTATTTCATACTCTTTGTCAAATTAAGTGTAAATAACACTGCATTTTTAATTTGCACTTTCCATACTGTGCCAACTTTTTGAGGCTGTACAATAGGTTTATATACACTTAAGCAATCTGCAGTTGATGTCACTCTTTAACGTTTTTATTTTAAATATCGTCCTTGTACTGTTATTGGAAAATACATGTATGCATTTACTACAGTAAAATAAATGCATCATGACAGATGAATAATTAAAACACAATCAAGTTCCTTAAATAACATGATTATTAAATCATTGCTTAATAGTTAAACTCCAGGAAATATGATAGCAGCTGTTTGATGAAATTGAACTCAGCTCTAACTGACTTGTAGTCGATGTCTCAGTATTCTGATCTCTTTCTCATACTTTCTATTTGATTTGTGCAGGTGGTGAGAAAACTGCCACTGTCCCTTTTAGAGCTGGTGGTTATAAATAGTGCACAGAACCGCACCATTTGTGCAGTCATGGTGTAATGTGATAAAGCCATCTTATTGTGCCTGGGGCCCTTCTTATTCTAACAAACCATAATTCTCTCTCGTTATCTCTGGCTCTGCAGCGCACAATTTGTTCACTGTTGTAGATGTACCAGTGCAACTGGCAGACCTCAAAGATTTATTTGATAGTCACAAAATATTATAATACTGTTTATTTGGGTAGTGGGTTTGCTTAAGCGGCTGGGGCCAGAATTAAAGATTACATTTGTAACACTGGATGCACAATGTGTTGTACAATGTGTTGTAGGCGCAATGTGTTGTACAAAGTTGGATGCCTTACCTGAACTACCTGAGTCCTGAACTTTTGTTGGCTTGCAGAAAGAATCTCTAGTAAGAGCCTCACCCCCTGGAACTTGGCTATGACCTAGTGGATATTTGGAAATAACCCTTTTGTCTTTGCCTCTCTAGAGTACTAGTGACTGGTAGTGACTGAATAAACACAATTACTGATGTTTATTATGCTTTACTGCATAGCACTAGTGGCCGTATTACCCAGTGGTCCCACATAGCATATCATTATTGAGATTTCTGGTGCTTGTCATTCCCCAAATGTATAGACACTGCCTACAACTGATGTTGCATTCACTTCACTGGCTCTCTGCAGTTGCAGGTATCACATAAAGACTCTAATCAAATCATGATCTGCAACCCATACCCTCAGAGAAACAGCCTTGGCTTGACTAGATTTTCCACATAAGATAAAAGGAAGACATTAGACAAGCATTAATGATACGGCAGCTATGTTCCCCGGAACATCGTCAATTCCATGTTCAGTTACCTGTGATGAACAACAAAAGTTTTGAGTTTCTGTGTTGGTACCTTTTAAATCAGAAGTGATATTGCAAATCTGAAAACATCATGAGATATTGTGGCAGTCGATTTCTGAAACAATTCTGGTCTTCTTTGATATGATACTTGACCACCTTCCCAATTGAAAAAGCTTGCCCTTGATCCAATATGGTGGCTTTAAAGCTGGAAGCCCTGTTCCAGACAAAAAGCCTAAAATATAGGCCCCTCACCCATTACTTACTGAGGTAAAAGGTTTTCTCTTTGTTCCTGAAATACAAAGTGAGACTTTTAACTCACCCTGTACATCAGATCCTAGCAGGTTCTGGTTGGATTGTATTCTTAGTTGTGCTAACATGACGTTTTGTGGTTTTGTCTACTAGGAAGAATACAAGTACTTTTATAAGGTGCTCTGGGTAAGGGTATCTGCTAAATGCTGTAAATGTACTAGTGATTAGAATAAGCCATTAGTACATGGAACATGTGGACAGTGGTATCATCTTAAATCAGTCCACGAATACAATAGCTGGTAAGTGAATTGCCAATACTGTGTCATCAGGCCAATACTATTGGCATGAATGAAGGGTTTAGCCACAGAATGGCTGTTTAAACTATTAATGCATGGTTCTAGTGCATAAACATGGGAATTGACTCATTTAGTTATATGCATTGTTTCATATGGTCCCTGGAGTATTAGTGAAACAGACAAATTAGTATATTGTTAAAAGAAATGTTCTGTTCTTCATGTGAGTGAGCTCTGAATGTAAGTAATATACATACACTGTAATAACTAATATATGTACACTGCTCACAAAAATTACAGCAGTATGTATTTATACAATCCCAATTCCAAACGAAGTTGGGCTGTTGTGTAAAACATAAGTGAAAACAGAATATGATGAGTTGCAAATCCTTTTTAACCCATATTCAATTGAATAGTCTACAAAGACAAGATATGTAATGTTCAAATGGATAAACCTTAATTGTTTTTTTGCAAATATTCACCCATCACAACCTAGATGTTCCAAATAACCTTTTTAAATAATGGCAAAGTTTTCAAAGTGATAGAGAAAATGTATTGCTTTGTTTGTTTGTTTTTTCCAGTGTCAAATGCCACCAGAAACAGAGTTAAATGCCACCAGTAGCAGAGAGAACAAGGGAGGACAGTGACAGATAAAATCCTGTTTCAAGGAAAGATTTAAAATCTGTCAGTTGTTGTGGTTTGTGCTGGGAAACCTTGTGTGACAGGATGTAACCTACCATTTAAATACTTTTTCAGGTTTGCAGACAAGCCATTTTGTCAATTCTGATAATGTTTATACATTGACAGACAGCTGTCACAGATGTAGCCCTAGAGCAAGCCCATTGGTTCGTGAAATGCTTTACTTTCTTCTTTCTTCATTTTGAAAGTATATGTTTAATTATGTAAAAAATGCATTCAAATTAATTGAAACATGTCACTGCAGGTCAAACCATATCTTCTCATAAATGAGCAACATTGTACATAAAAATGCTACAATGCAACAGTATTACCAACTTTCTCCACCAACATAAGACACTTATACCATATTTTAAATAGTATATGTTACCATTTATACATTAATTTCGATTACTTTTTATCTTATTAAATAACTTGCTCTGTTCGTTCAAGTCACAGTAATTCACACTCACATCAAAAATGCACCAAATAAGGGGATACTTCACCACACTGGTCACAAAATTAGGGGTCATTTCAAAATGAATATGATGCGATTAAAAAAGAAGCATTTGTATTAAATTAAACAAGATCATCAGACAACCAAATGAAAAGTCAAAGAAAGTTGTTTAATTATGCAAATGAGATGCAAACTCAATTATTGTGAGTAGCAAGTGACGTATTCATGAGGGTGAACAGAAGCATGTGAAACTGGACGAGAGTGCCAGACATTGATTGTTCAGTAATGTGTATGGTTTCACCCAAGACTGACAAATCAAACTGACAGTGATGGGACTTGGATAAGATCAGACTGTTCAGCAATTCTTGTGGGATCCTTCTTGAAATATCCTCTATTTTTGATCATTTCCACAATTCAGGTAATTTAGTGATGTACTATAGTTCAATTGGCTCATTTACACACTGCAAATGACTTATTCCACACTAGAATTGTATTGCATTGTTGGATTTTGTTCATTTAGAGTGATTTACACATGGTGCATAATAATACAAAGATTGAGCTGGGCAACTTTGGGGTGAGGGCTATCTGTAATACTTTGACATTGTTGGGATTTAAAAGTGCGACATTCTTTTGTAGTGCTAACTGCACAAGCAAACTTTCCTTTCCTATATACAGTAATGTATTAAAACATGTCACCTTCCATTCTTTATTAGATGAAATTGCTAGGTTGGAACACATAACCTCTTAATAATTAGGAAACTTATAATATTAAATTAAAATACCTTTATTTATGTTAGTTTTTCTATGTTAGATGTGGGCCCGTGAATACATTTTATATGCCTTCAGATGTTAGAAAGTTCCTCATGTTGGGAACTGAATGGAGCCAGCACCATCTTTCCCAAACATGAATTAGTGTTGTAGAATGACCTCTGCTAATCTGAAGCATACAGGACATCAGCTTGTCTGTGCAATACATCTCCAGTCAAATACCTTCACCTCTTAGTCTCTTTAACAGGGCAATGGATGAAACACGAAACCATATGTTTTAGATAATACTGCAAGAGTAGGATCAGTTTTAAATTTTGGTTACATTTGTTAGGGTTCCTACCTTCCCCCGGTGAGTTCGGCCGTCATTACAGAACCATCGGTGGGACGGCCTTATATCCACTATCGTAATTATGTCCAGACCCCGAACAGCTGCTTCGCGTCCTATAAAGG
>JAUZSU010177998.1:0-12727 GCA_034780255.1 Parotocinclus maculicauda | reverse complement strand
ATAGAAAGTTGTAGCATTATGCAACATAATTACATTCACCGTAGCAGCTCAGAAAAACATTTTAAAAGTAACTTTAAAATAACATTTTCTGAGCCTTTTCCCTAGATCTATATTCTATATCCCCTTCATATATCCCTTTCAATATCTTTTCTGTAAAAAAATATTTGTTTGGTTGTTTTTTTTTATATTATGTTGTTATGTTTTCTTATGTATGTGAAACTACTATTTATGAATTGATCCATGATACCACAAGGTCATGCCAGTGATAAATGTATAAATCATAAATCCCAGTATCTGAATACTTCTGTGAATTCAGAAGACTGAACTCTTAAAATTAATAACGATCTTGTGGTTTCACAGATACCCCCATGTTCATTTCATTGTACAGTATGCAACTGTTCTCTGCTATTCTGTGTTAGGTACAGTCATTCAAAATTTTATAATATAATTAAATTTTATACTTCTATAGAGTATAATTAAGTGTAAGAGGTAAAGGTTGCAGTAGTGCGTTAAGGACTAGGTAGAGGGTTACGTTTCATTTGAATGATTGTGCGAAATATGATGACAAATTCTATTTGGATAATTTGCAGTGGCAAATATTGTACATAATTTTTCTATCTTCACAAGCCAGGTATAAATTAGTGTTAGTTTGAGTCTGACAGTGATTGCCAGGTCTCATTTTTCTCAAGGTTTTGGGTTACTTTATTGACACTGTGGCACTGTATCGACAAGGTTCATTTGATCTACTGTATAAACACATGATAGCTTTTCTAATCAGTACATTTATCAATGTATTAATCTCCTGATTTAGGTGTAAAGTATGCGTACTTTGATGGAGAATTTGGCTGGTTTCCAAAGTCATTTAAATGTATTTATTCATTTAAATGATGTATTTTAGTCATTTAGTCAATTGTGACAGCATCATATGAAAAGGGATTCACTTATCATTTGATTACAGCCAGGTTAATGTTGCAAAAAGTAGTGTAGCATCATATGAAAAGGGATTCACTTATCATTTGATTACAGCCAGGATATTGTTGGAAAAAGCAGTGTAGCATCCAGAGAAATTGGTTCAGATTTCATCTTAGCTACTAGTCTCTTTCCTCTGTGCTATTAAATAAGACACCTAAGAGTATCATGACATATGTGCCCTAAACCCCCCATTGTACCTGGTGAACCTTTCCCAACTCAGATGGCATGGTTGTTGGTGAACCTACTGTTTATTTTTAAACCAAAACTCACCTCCCCTTTACTGAGGACAGTTTCAACCATTGAGGTTAAACTGGTCCCTGTTCCCTTCATTGTACTAAGTGCTCTCCCATGTGATACCCCACATTGATCCATCCAACGAATTGGCTGTAGTCAGTCTTCCTTTCCTGGCTCTCACTCCTGGATGCATCTTTTAGTCATTAGAAACCAAACCTGAGGATGATGATGGTACAGTAGAGCCCAACCCTGAGGATGAAGCTGGTACAGTAGAGCTCAACCCTGAGGATGAAGCTGGTACAGTAGAGCTCAAACCTGAGGATGAAGATGGTACAGTAGAGCTCAAACCTGAGGATGATGCTGGAATAGTAGAGTCTAAACCTGACGATGAGGCCAGTACAGTAGAGACCAAACCTGAAGATGATTCTGTTACATTAGAGGTCAAACCAGGGGATGATACCAGTAATGAAAGTGCTGCAATGAATGTGGGAGATGAGGTAGATATTTAGACATAATTCAGTACTCATATTCTAATGTATGCAATGTATGTATTGTATGTAACTTTGTATGTAACATAAATTTGTGAGGAATGAGATGACAGTGCGCATGAAAATGCCCTGCTGCATTTTATGGAGATTTTTTTATTGTTACTTTTCAAATGTCTAAACTATATTTTTTAATTAACAATTTTATGCACTGTATTGGTTATTTTTATGTTCTATTTTATGTTTTGTGTTTATTGGCAACTTGACAGATGTCACATTAAAATAAACTCCCTTTACAATGTGGTAAAATCATAAAAAATGTTTTGTGCAGTCGGCATCACATACAAGTTTCCAATAAGTTGTCTCTAATTTAATCTTAGGAAAAAATGCCTATTCCTTCAGTGGTAATAGAACCTGCCTCCAGCAACGAGGGCGATGATGACCGCGATGGTGACATCACATCTCCAACAACAACCACTGGAGATGGAGTGACACCAGATAGTCAATCAGCCAAAGACATTTCCTCAGCTGGCATGCCTCCAGGCTTCATGCACAAGGTCAGTACAGGATTAATAGTGATCGGTTTCCTTTCTGATGACAATATACACTGAATGTCACTTTATTAAAGACACCCATCTAGTGCCGTGTTTAATTAGAAGGAGATCTGAAGGTCTGACCAGCCCAGTCTACTTCATTTCAGATATGTTCTATAGGATTAAGATCTGTGGACTGAGAAGACCAGGGAAGTAAGGAAAACTCACTGTACCTGGAACCAGTCTAGGACTAATATTAATATTCACTACATCATTAGTCGAGAACTGTTAATACCTGAAACTATACATATATACTGCTTACATGATCTGACCCCCTCCCTTCAGCAGATTAAAATAGAAATCTGAATTGAACTAACAGGCCATATTTTTCCACTGCTCAGTAATTTATTGCTTGAGCTCTTTTGACCACTGGAGTCTTGCCTTGCTACTGCCACTAGATAGTAATGATACTTGAGCATTCCATCTATTGTTCTGTCCAATCAGTGTATATGATGAGTTTTGCACAGCATCACATCCTTTCATTGACGAGTTGTTCACATCCACAAAATCCCCTTTTTGGATGGTTTTCCTCAATCACACCATTCTCGACTCTGGGATATCCCCACAAATTTGTCAAGGTTGGCTAGTCTCACACAGATAATCATGCCTCATTTCCACTTAGTTTGCTCAGTTTCCCATTCTAATATGGATTTACACTGACTGATCCACAGGAAACTTTGTGCTCCATCCAGGGCTTAGGTATCTAATTTCTGTAGTCTCTAAGACAGTGGCCACCCATGTTCATATACCATGTTCTTAAAGCCAATGTTTCCTTCTTCCAGGTTGAAACAATGCATGACTTTGAGGCTGCAAACCCAGATGAGCTTGATTTGAAAAGAGGAGACATTGTTCTTGTTGTTCCCACAGAGCTAGTGGAAGATCAGGTATGTGCAGGCTGGTGCCTATGTATTGTGCTTTTTGAAGGTCAGCTGGAACTATTTCAGTATTAATTAACTTTTCTTACTAGCCAACCTGTACACATAGCTGTTACGGTATTGGGTAGGACCCAAAGATGCAGGGACCGAGAAATCCCACGGCGTATAATAATGGGGAAATAATATAGAAACAAACTAAAAGGGGGAAAAGGCAGAGCAAAAGCTCCCGAACATATGAAAAGCAAGGTGCAAAAAGGCGCGCCGTTGTGTTGCCTCCCGGAGTGGGAGCAACACATGAACAGATAGAAGCTATAGCGCAAAAGGGCGGACATGTGATGAGCACGACAAAGCGCTGATTCGGGACGTCTCCCAAATCGCGAGGCAAAGAGGGACTCTGGAACGCCAGAGGGCGAGTTTGAGCTTGGGTTCACCTATAGCGCGAGTAAGTGGAGCCGGGGCGCGTCTTAATCAGGGCGCACAGCCGGCTGGAGTGAGACAATGTGTCCCTAAAATACTAAGTACCTCGAGGGTTTCCCCCGTACACGTCCGTCGGCACTATAAGCCCCGGGACGTAACCAGCTGACCATAACGACGAACGCAACGGTGTCGAGGTGTCGAGGTGTGCACGTGCGCCATCGGCCACCGGCACGCGGGTGGAGTGGAGTGACGATCTTGGCCACTAACAACGCTAGAACCTGCACTTAAGTAACAGGAGAAGCAGCTGTTCGTAATCAGGTCCTAAATCAAGCACCAGATATAAACCGCCTCACCGATTGCGGCGGAACGCTCCAGGGCATGCATTAAGAGCACTACAAACTGCATATTGGCAATATTAAAACAAATAGCCAAATGTACGCCATTATTTTTCTTATTATTTGAAGTAAATGTTTATTGCTTGCACAAGTGAGTAATAGGACTTCTGCTTTTGCTGTGTACTTGGTCGAGTTAAAGGTCATTTTATAAATGCGTTGTATGTTTACACAAAGCTCACCTTGTAGCTCACCTTTTGAAGTGCTATAGTAGAGTGGTCGCCTTATAACATCAGAGGTCTAAGTTCTACAATGGTTCAAGCCCAGCCATGTATGGAGTTTGCAAGTTCTTCTGTGTTACGTAAATTGGTGTTTCTAAAGTGGCCCAGTGTTATTGTATGGGTGTGTGTGCATGTGCTCTGTGATGGACTGACTGTCTGTCTATGGTTGGTTCCTGTCTTGCTTAAAGACGTTATGATTCTCCACTCCTTCCAGTAACCCAGACCCTAAATTGGATTAAGTGGGTATGAAATATGAGTGGTTTTGGATAAACATAGTGTTATTGATTCACACACTACTTTTGGTGCATTAATAAGTAATCTAATGTATTATATGTTATAATATACTTGAGAGGATGCTGTATTTGCTTTAACCATACTTTCATACATTTTAACATCTTGGCAAAAGCGCCCAAAACATCTTAAAATGCAGAGTTGGTTTCAGACTAGCTACTACTAAAGCTTGCTATAAAAATAGGATACCTGGGTTTAAATCTGCTAGCACAATTGCAAGATAAGCAATTATGTTTGATTATTATTTATATTTTTGTGGTTGATTATGATCCCCCAAACGCCTGTAGACACAGCCTAGCATGCATGAATGTGATGACTGGCATGGCCAGAAGGTACTACCAGGAATTGAAATTTAGATCCCAACATTGATGGGCTTGCATGTTAGACCACTGTACTACCCATACAGTGGTAACCAGCTAGCGTTTATTTAATTTAATGAAACAGAGAGAGAACGCTTTATTATCATTGTACATGATACAACGAAATTCTAAGTGCTACCTCTTACAAGAAACAGTGCAAGACAACATAAGTAATTATATAGACATTCAAGTTTAAAGGTAATATAACATATAATATAAAAACACACAGTTATATAATAATATATTAATAATGTATATAATAATAATAACAGCAGCAATGTGACTATGTGAATAAGAATAATAAACGATATTGTGTTATATATATTAAACAAAGCTGATATACATCATTATTTCATTTACTCATATTGAAATCACTTAATCCAGATTAATGTCACTGAGAGCAGGGGCCTAACTGGCAGCACAGGGTACAAAGTGGGACACGCATGCACACTCAGTAACACAGACAGACACGCACAAACACATACACGGTTGTCTCACTACCCTGGTGGGGTCTTTCCACTGACATAATGATTACTGTAGTTAATTCATGTTATACTTACAGCTACACTTAACCCTAACCTTATGCTCAGTAAATTACTGGAGATATTTTGACTCTTTTGGTTCTTCAAAAGAGAGCTGCAGTCTCTGTAAACAAAAAGCTGTTTTCCCAAAGTGGACTAGTAAAATGTCCCCACAAGGCAAACCATGTAAAATTTTTCTATCCTTGTCTGGACATTTGGTCACCACAGTGATATATAAACATTATCCATCAAAACTCACACAGTCCCACAGGCACACTTGACCGAGTGACACCGGATGACCAAATCCATGCCTTTTGTCATGTGGTAGAAAACGAGAGTACCCAAAAAAGCACTTATGTTTCTCACAAAAATTGAGTGATATTTAATTATGGAATATTAAATTTTGAAATATCCCGTATTTTTTGTGAGCAGTATAGATGACAAGAGCTAACTTTCCTTCCTGTTCCTCCCCTTTATTCTGTTTTCTAATTATCAGGCTTCACAGATCAGGCACTGTTTGGATCATACTATCTGTTAAACAATTTAGCTTTTGCTCGACTGAAAAAAACCTGTCCAACATCCTGTAAACAATGATTTGTGATGATCAATGATCAATTTAAGAATTAATAACACAAACTGTGAAGCAATTAAGGAGCTACTGTCGCTGGTCCAGTGGAGAAGTATGGTAGATTTGTCTAATGGAGTGCACACAGTGTTTGAAAACTCTAGCAGCACTGCTGTGTATGATCCAGTTGTACCAGCACAACACACACTAACACACCACCTCTTCAGTATTACTGCAGTGGTGAGAATGATTCCCCACTCAAATAGTACCTGATCAGTGTTGGTCCTGTGGGGATCCTGACCATTAGAAAACAGAGTATAGGGGATGAAAAAAGTATGTAGAGAAACTACAAAGTACTTCTATATGGTAAGTGGACCTGATCAAATGGACAGTTAGTGTAGAAACAAGGAGGTGTACATAATAAAGTGATCAACAAGTGTTTAAGTCACAAGTCAGTGGTACAGTGTACAAGACAAATGTTGTGTTTTATCACTGTAGGATGCTGGCTGGCTTACTGGCATCAAAGAGGCCTACTGGTTACAGCAAGGCACCTCTGCTCACAAAGGACTATTTCCAGAGAACTTCATACAGCGCTTGGGCTAAAGCCCCAGGGTATGCTGGCAACTGTGCATGAAAAAGCCGAGAAACACAGACAAACATGTCTACTGTTCAATCTGCAGCGCTGGTTGACAGCTGTCAATCACAACAGATGCAGCAAACAGAATCCGAATGGAAAATACACAATCATTAAAATAAACACACAGACTCCTGCTCAGCGAATAAAGAAAAAAAGCGCATGATGTGATAGTATGGTCTACCCTACTCCTAAAACTCTTGAGCGGTTTTGTTTGTTTACTTGTTTGTAAGCAGAAGCGAATTGGTGTGTACTTCTTGTAATTGTGGAATGTCCACCTTTAATCCCTAACTGTTCAAGGAAAAACAACACTGAGAAATCTGCTTTAAAAAGCAAAATATTTTTTTCTGCAAGTGTGTCGTATTAAATTTGTTGCTCCACAGCAAGGTTTATCCAAATTTGTGACATGATCTATTTAACCGTTCTAAGTGTTGCACAAGCCTTCAATGTTTCCTTTCTAACATTTCCAGCCTAAATGTTACCTTGCATCTTTGTTAGTGTTTGTAGTTTTACTGGCTGGACTTGTATAGCTCCAGTGACAATATCAATATTTTATGAACTAAGTATTAAAAGGTTCTATCTGGAATAAGAAAGGATGCCAGTTAAACCTTATAGTACTAATGGTAGATAAAGCTCTGTTTAAGACTTGCTGTGCTCCTGCCAAACACCTAAAATCCTAAATGTGTAAACTATTTAAAGGATGTATCAAAAAATGTTTGGCAAAATGCAGTACTGCAAAATACAATACACAGATCCCTGTGAGAAACATTTCCTTATAGCAACAGTTACTTATATAGCAAAATGATCCTGTGGAAAAGTGTTGAATGAATTGTGTTTTGAGAAAGTCTATTTATTTAACTTTATATTTTGTAAGCAGAAGCTCACTGGAAGAGTTATGGGATGGGATATCTGCAAAATATGCAATATGTGTTATTCGGTTTTAAAAGGTAACCATTGTCTTGATTGTGTAGAGGTAAAGTCCACCCTTGTAGTCGTACTGTTCATCATTATAGAGAATTTTTGTGTTGTACATATCTGTTAATTTCTCTCTAAAGTGAATAAAATACTTCAAATGGTTATATGTTTCTGCTTCTGAAAGCTTGCTTGATTTATTTTTGTACGATACAGTGTGTTTGACATTGTTCCACTGCAAATGATCACACACTATAGCCAGATGTTTGTGGACATCCAACACTAAAACATCCGAAGTCATGGAATTTAATCTAGAATTGGCCTCTACCTTTTCCTGTTTTAAATCGCATGATGAATTTAGTGTTTTTTTCATTACTAGCCATAAATTACCCCATCCCGTCCTATCCCCATTTTTGAAATGTGTTGCAGGCCTGAAATGCAGAATTGGATGTTTATTAACAAATAAACTGAATTCGGTCAGACATAACATTATATCAAAGTCAAAGTAAATGTAAGGAACACTGTTTTCTTCTCAACGTTTTCTGTTTAGGGGTTGAAGTTAAATGGTACAACATATATGATGAAGTCTACAGACTTAAACAAAGCTACTATATGTATTTTTGGGGGTTGTCACATAAACAGTATATGTCTTGTGAGTTGTTTTTAATTGGCAGGCTTGAAATTTGGCTTGGGTTATTTCCTCGTTAGGTTCTCTGAAGAGATTGTGGCCACCAGGAGGAGCTACTGGTCTTCTTTTGAAGCTTCATTAAGAACCCCCTCTTCCTGCATGTTCCACTGGCCTGAAAATGTAGATGTGTACACTATAGAATAAATATATTTCAATAGATAATTCACTTATGCTACTGTTTTTTATCCATGTATCAAAACATTTTATGCATTGTTGCTGTACTATTTTAATATGTTTTAATGTCAGATATCATTACCATCGATTACATCTTCACCTTAAATACAAGGAAACTTTGTTTCCCTACTCTGTAATTTAATTAATATTATTTTGTTTAAATGAATCCTTTTGTTTAAGATGGTCTAAAGCAGTTCGTCTAAGGCAGTTAGTTATATATCTGTGACAGACGGGATCTAAGCAATATCAACGTTCAATGATTACAGTGATACTGAAAATATTATACTCTTTATCACCTAAGATTTCTACCTATCTAAGTTTAAATCATAACGTCCAGGCCAGATATATTACTCTAGTACAAACCTAAAGGAAGGACTAATGTTGTCGTTAAGCAATATGATACATTGATAATCAGTTACACACATAATCATACTTAAATTCACAAAATATTAATTGTGTTCTTTTGTATATTACTAACCAGCATAGAAAACTAACCAATATGTATAACAATGAGTACTTTTTTACGTGACATTTCAATTAACCTTATTAATTGTTATGTATGTTTAGTAATATGCTATTTAAAAAAAAAAAGGTCAGGCCATGTGCAACATTTAACAAGAGCTATGGCCTATATACAGTATATACAAAGCCACTGTGTGTGTGTGTGTCTTTCGTTCTTTAGTCACAGATGTTAGTCCCCTTAACAGTTAATGTAATTTTTTTTAGCTGAAGAAATTGTTATTCAGCACATTTGGTTAATTTTCATATGATTAATGCAGAATGGTCTGAGAGACACTGATCTTGTATCAATCAAGTTTATTTAAACATTAATTGGTGGTGTAATTAGGTGCTACGGCTCTTGACTATGCAACCAGTCACTTTTTATGTCATTTTAATGAGACACAATTCCTGCAAGTCAATGTTATCTTTTTTTTATATTTGTGTAAATTTCAGCATCCATGTGCAGTCTCTTTTTCTAAAGATAAATATATATTAGAAAACAGTTATGCTCTACTCTGAGGTAAACCCTTATTTTTTAAATAAAAATATAGCTGTCCATGATTGTGTGTATGCAGTGTGCTTACAGAAACCAGATATTTTGGTAATAATAAAAGTAGTAACCTATTTGTAACAGCAGCAGCAGTAGTAGTGGTACCAACAAGTAGTAATAACAGTGACAGTTGTAATTATAAAATGATAGTGTAAATGATAATGATAATTTTTTCCTTGTTTAGAATAAATGTTTAATTGCAGGTCATTTTACTCTTCATCTAACCTTTATTTAAAATTGAAACGTGTGTTTAGTTATAAAATAAAAAATAAAGCTGTGTGCTTTTTGTCCTATATACATGTTGTTTTAAAATAATCTACATAGATTAGCAAATAATTTTTCTCTACAACCTGTATGTTGTTACTGTTTTGCATTAGAACTAAACTCTATGGAGCAGCAAATGGTCTTACTCCATTAAGATTTATTCTAGATTTAAACCAAAATTAAAGTATTTCCTTAGTATTTCCTCATATTTCCAGAAGGAACTGAATAGCTGTAGTGAAACTGGCATTTACTTTTGTCATTTTAATAACATATCAATTAGTACATGTAGAATGTAAGCTATTATTGCACACTGTTTTAAATGAATCACCCATAAAAAAATTCACATTTTAAAAATTAAATGGCACTATTTACACCATCAACTTTTACACTTACTTAAAAAACCATCAAGTTTTTCAAAGCACAAACTTTACGCTTCCAATGCTCACTATATAGGATGTTCATCTGCTGAGAGTGCAGTACAACAGAATGTGGTATTTTTCAAGATATAAAGATAATACCATTTCAGAGATCTTTGTGAGTATAGGTTTATGGCAATGGCAAACTTTTCGTTTTACCAGCATATTTTTCTGCTACCTCACAACAATTATTTTAAATGTAATTACAGTCTGTTACTCTGTATATGCACTCAAGGTGTAAGTGATAGAGAAGTCTGTTGTAGAGAATATGGATGTTCTGCCCTTCATATTTGGCAACACAGAATTCAGTCTTATGTCAGGAAAAAACATGTGTCAAAATCATTTTAATTGTAGTACTAATAAATATATGAACTTAGGTCAATCCTCAGTAAATTATTTCAGGGGCACACAATAAATGTATTCTTGTTATTAATCCCAACAACCTTAGGGAAACGGTCAAAAATGTGAAACTCATTTTTATATAATCAGAAAAAAAGTAGGAACACCTTTATTCATACTATCTGTGTATAAAGCAGTCAACATTACCTTTTATTATTTAATAACAATGCAAATGTATTATGTATTTTTTTACGCAAAAAGTTCAGCAACACTAATAACAATAAAAAGTCTATTTCTTATCTTTATAGTAAGTATATATGTGTAAATTTCGGCAGCCATGCACGGTCTCTTCTTCTGAAGATGAATATATATTAAAAATTAGTTTAATCGTGACAATGATATTTAAAAACTAGCAGTTTTTAAACGTTTTACATGCACAAATAAACACAACCACAAATGTTTAGTTTTACCTAGTAGTTGTAGAGAAAAATCGTTTGCTGTTTGATAGATCCGAGATTTGTTATATAACACAACTTGTATTATTATGTTTTAATAATATTCATTATTATTATTAGTAGTAGTAGTAGTAGTAATAATATATTAAACACACTGCAGTGATGTTTCCTCTGCCTAAATTTAATTTTTCATTGAAGTTTTTACGTAATGTAAGAGTTTATCAAAGCTTAAATGTGGTCTGCATTAAAACAATTAGCAATCATTAGCAAATTTCTTCATTTCCCAAATAGCTGTTTGTTTAAATTGTTTAATTTTTGTAGCTTGAACTATAATATATGTTTAAACCATATATTTATTGTTTGATTTGATGTATTAGACTCACTTAATAAGCAAAGTGTTGAGCTGGCCTTGCCCGGCTTTGCAGTATTTGTAGTATTAGTACCCACCCACTGTAAGATCAGGGGCTGGTCGTTGAAACTGTACTGTAGACCTTTTCTCTCTCCAAAGCCCGTCCCTCAAAATAAAGCATCCAAATTAAATGACTGCAAAATTCACTGCAGGTTTGGTCCATAAATCTTAACATGTCCAAAGTGACAGCAGCATGTTTTGTGTTCGCTCTTATGGGTAAGTCCGTGTACATTTCTTAACGTTCACAGATGGGTCATTATTTGGTGCTTTGGTAGCGTTTGGGGTGTTTCTGACTGATTCTGATATGTGTTTAGGGTGCATCAGTGCCCAGTTCAAGCCCAGCGCGCCCTTTGATCTCGTCCGGAAAGGTCGAAATAAACGCATTAGCTGCGAGCTGGACAGTTCAGTCAGCCTCAGCTCCACCAGTGCTCACTGGTACAGATCTAAACCTGGAGAAGGTCTGCGCCGCATTTTGTACTTTGGAGTTGGCTCTTCAACAGCCACCAACGAGCCGGGGTTTGAACGCAGATTTACTGGAGGTAAAAAAGACCAAACGCTCTCTCTGACCATTACGTCAGTAACTGAAGAAGAATCGGCCACATATTACTGCGCTGTTTGGAGCAGCGACACTGTTACCCAGAGCCCGAGAAAGTCGCTACAAAAAACAACCGCGTCCTCCAGTCTGCAGACTGCCTGCAATAAACTAGTGACTTCAAAATACAGCATTGTGTACATAATAAATATTTCTTACTCGTGAAGAATTCGGATATTTGCCATTGTGTATACCCAGTGATTCCTCATAACAAACATATTTACACACATATATATATATAATGCAGTGTATATTTTTCTCCAGATATAAAACCTCTTATTTAGACCTAAAACCACTCATGTGTTCCATCGTTTCACAAAATGTATTCATAATTGGATCCCTATGTACTATACTACAGTGCTTACAAGAATAGGGAATATTTCATTATAGGATGTTTAATATCCAATAATATTTCTGAGTAGTATGCATACACAGGACGTTCTAACAAGTCTTACTTGGTGTATTTGGTCTTGTGCTCAGTCTGACTGCTAGAAGGGGCCACCAGGGCCAAGCAGCACTCCCTCAGCGTCAGGACAAAAGTAAAGAGATTGTCAGCAGCAGCTATTGAAAATAAAACTAAATCAAACTGTCAGAGACCACAAGAAAATCAATGTTAAAGGCAGTCTGGCAGGGACAAAAGGTAGAATCTTAAAAAGTTTTGGTTTCACTGCTGGGGCTCATGCCAATAGGCTTTGGATCACAGGCTCGAGCACTAAAATATGATCACAAGATATCATCCATGTCCTGCCTTAATGAATACTTTCAGGTAGTCTGGGACTGTGGTGGATTACTTTACAGTGCATCCGGAAAGTATTCACAGCGCTTCACTTTTTCCACATTTTGTTACGTTACAGCCTTATTCCAAATT